>BMAU01018101.1:600000-788070 GCA_019973935.1 Trichonephila clavipes | reverse complement strand
TATATACACTGCTGGACAATTGCTTGAAGACGGATAACACTATCATCCATAGCAACCACAAAATGAAAGGAAACAAAATGTGGACAATTAGAATAAGTGCGGGATATTAGTAAGAAGAAGTAATGAGTATGCAAATTTTTTCCCCACGTCTGTTCATCACGTGATAGCGTTCATAAGAGCTTTAAAGGTTTTGACGCGTGTGGACAGTTGTTGTTTCAAGTCAAAGTTTTACAGGAAAAATTTAATAGACAGAACTTAAAATTTTTGGCATGTCTTCCCGACATCACATAGATGATTTTTATGCGTGGCCGAATTATTGGAAAGATCGAAGAAGGGCGAAAAATAACAGAATGTTGCCAGGGAGTTCGACATCGCTCACAGCGTTGTTTCACGGCTGTGGAAGTCATTTAAAACTACTGGAGATGTTGTAGTAGACGGCACGGGGAGGTCGTGTTAGAAGTACGACGCCTGCAGAAGACAGATATATCGTCCTATCAGCAAAGGGAACAGGCGCACCACAGCTCAGCAGGTGGCAAATCAGGTTTCTTGCTGCCTCAGGAAAGCAGATCTCCCGAAAAACTGTTGCCAGACGTTTGAGGGAGGGAGGACTATACGCACGCAGACCTGTTGTGTGTGTCCCATTGACCAGACAGCACCGTACTGCCCGTTTGCAATGGTGTCGTGAGCATCACAATTGGACTGAACAGGACTGGGCATGCGTACTATTCTCAGATGAGAGTAGGTTCAGTCTGTCATCGGATTGTAGACGCCAACTGATCTGGCGCGAGAGTGGTACTGCTTATCGTCCAGAAAATATCCAGGAAAGGACCGATATCCGACATGCAGTATCATGGTGTGGGCCGGCATCATGATCAATGGCCGCACCGCGCCCTACATGTGGTTGCGAATGGGACTATGACCAGGCCAACTTGATACATTGATGAAGTTCGCCTCGTGTTTGCGTCTTCCGTGGTGCTGTCGGTGATAAATTTGTTTTTATGGACGACAACGCAACATGTCATCGAACGCTCGCTGTTCAGGATTGTCTAGACAGCGAGGGTATTCAACGTCTCAGCTATGGCTGTCAGCGCGTTCTCAGATCTAAACCCCATTGAAAATGTGTGGGATGCTTTTGGGGAGGCAAGTTGCTGGTCGAAACTATCCTCCGACAAACAAGAACACCCTCATCCGTGCACTCACTGAGGAATGGGATAAATTGCCTCAACAGCTGCTGGATAATGTTGTGCAAAGTATGGTCCGACGTGTGGAATGTTGCATCACACTCCACGGTGGACATATCCCCCATACGATACCGCTTTCTTTAAGGTGCCTGCTGACTTTTAGATGCATTGTTCCATTTCTCCGTACCAGATCAAATGAACATTTTTTCTTTCTTTCAGATGTTTCACAGCTTTTTGTACTTTCAGAACAATAAATACTGCTTTATTCTAATGTCTGAACAGTGTGGCAACTATATTTTAACCTACTAGGCCTCATGTATCGCTTCATGTTATGCTACATAGCAATTTGTGATCCGTCCTTAGCAATTGTCCAGCAGTGTATATATACATACATACATACATACATACACACACACACACACACACACACACACACACACACACATATATATATATATATATATATATATATATATATATATATATATATATATATATATATATATATATATATATATATATATATATAAATTAGTGCTGGTATACCCGTTCTTCGCACGGGTGAACTGAAAAATTAAACAACACAGATTGAAGATTCAAGAAGTTTTTAATGAGTTAATTTTACGTGAATTGAAAATTATAAAAAAAAGCTTTTTGCATATCTCAGCTAAACAAAACAAAGAAAGAAAGAAAAACACCTTTTGTTAAATTTTAAGTATATAGATCTAATAGCTGATAAAAAAGGGTTTTTTTATTTATAACTCCCGTAACACTCTTTGAGGGTCGATTTTTGAAAATACCTCCCCTAAGCTGATCTCTGCTCAGCAAAAGCAACACATTATTAAGTGTTTTGTGTAATAAACACTTAAAAAAGAGTTAATAATTTATATCTGAATGTGTAATACATTAATATTACTTTCTGTTGCATTTATTTTTACGTTAAAATTTTTAATATTCGCAAGCAACGCCGTTTCTTAAATTATAATGGCGATTCAATGAAAAAAACATAGCGAAATGTTAACGTGATAGAGTCAAGGATTGGCAAATATCTAACTACTTTCATAGCTCGAGCTATATTAGAGCTTTGCAAAACCCGCCGTGTAGGGAGCGATGCACGTTAAAACTGTATCCACCGCATTATGATTTATTGCAGTTTTTTCATACAATTTTTTTTTTGGATTTCTACATTGAAAATTAAGAGATATGCATAAACAAAATACTCCACTTTGGGAAATTCAATCCGTTAGAGCTGATTAATTAATTACAGATATTCCACTGTAAAATTAATTATATACACCGTTCACTTAAAATAAGTAGTCGGAATCATTTTCTAAGGTCTTCATTAACATACAAAAAAAAACATAAGCCACTTAAATTTTGACATTAACTATTTTTCGGGACAAAAATAATAATCTTTGCAATCCGCTGAAAACGCCGTCAGCTGAAAACGCAATATCTGCTACAAAAAACTATTCGCCTTCCCCCGCTAAAATACTAATCATTGAACCCGTGCAGCCATATATCTTATAAGAGTGAATTTCAAAAGAATATTCTGCTAAGTATTGGTAGAATTTTCCTTCTAAGTTGGTGTGGTGTGGTAGTTAGGAGAAAAGGGGTGCCAGCTCAGATGTCGTCCACGTTACTTGACCATGGTTCAAAATTACGGTCCGTTGCCAAAAGCTCACGTGCAGCTGAACAGTGTGACGTTAATATTCACTACTCCAAAAAAATACAGTACACTAGTTATAATTATTTTTATACTTAAAAATGCAATATCTGCCTATTCAATTAAAATTATAGCGTTATAATTAACCACTAACAAATTTTGAAGAAATTTGTTCAAATGATGTAGTGTGAAAGAGAAAGTTTATTTACTTTAAGTACCAGAACCGATAAAAGCATTTATTTTGAAAAAGGATCAATTTCCTACTACCAAATTTGCATAACAAAATCATAAAAACCCATTCAAATAAAGAGACATTGATAACAACCTCTCCTTCAAAACTTAGTTTTATTCTGAAATAAAAAAAATTAGCGATAATGCTGATCACAGGAATTAATTAGAAGAGAGCCTAGCGTAGCCAAAAACAAAAGGGTTTCTTCATAAACAAAAGATAGATGTATGCTGTCGTGGACTTTTATGCAGCGCACGCCAGAATTGCTTGCAGATGGCAGAATTTTTTCCTTACTTGCCAAATATCGTTATATTTTGGACACTTAATACAATATCTTCATAAATTTTAGCCCATGCTATAAATTATAGCCTATGTGTTATTCTGATGTATAAGCTATATTACTGTAAAGTTTCATTAAAATGCATTCAGTTGTTTTTGCGTGAAAGACGGCCAAACATCCTCACAAACTTTCACATTTATAATATATATATATATATATATATATATATATATATATATATATATATATATATATTTGTTTATGTATATGTATATGTGTGTATAAATTTATATAGATGTGTATGTATATGTATGATTATATATTGAAAAATTCTTTTTATATTTGATTATATATATATATATATATATATATATATATGTGTGTGTGTGTGTGTGTGTGTGTGTGTGTGAAAAACAACCTTTTTAAAAGCTCTTAAAAGTCTTAAATGCACTCTAAATATTACGTAAGAAGTGGTGTATTAAGAAGGACTTATTCAAATTGAATGCAAAATTGGCAGATGCCCATATTTTGAAAGTGAAAATCTAATAGTATCATGGGTGAGTGAGTGAATAATAATTCACTGTTCAGCTACACGAGGGCTTTGGCGACGGATCACGTAACTTTGAACCATGATCAAGTGACGTGGACGACACATGCGTTGGCACCCTCTCCCAACTACCACACCACACCAACGGGAGGACGTTTGAGATCTCAACAGATTTAACGTGCATCGCTCCCCTACACGGCGGTCTTTCATGTGTGGTACTGGGCTTGAACTCGCCACAAGGCCAGCCACGAACCGATGCCTTGACCACTCGGCTACCACGGACAAATAGTATCATGGGAGCTGAGTGTTTTATTCAGTAAATACAGCTTGAAGAAAGAAAATAAACATTATTGTGTTGGCCCACATTTGATCCTCATACAATTTGTTATTCAGTAAGATAATGACTCGTTAAGTTGGTGGATGTCTTGCCATACGAACTCCAATTGATTCTACCTAGCCGACGCTCTTTCTGTACAAGCATGGTTCACACATTATTACCAACATCGTCAAATGATAGCATCGCTCCTACCCAAATGCCAAGCGTTCCTGAGATTTGACTACCCTACTTTCTTTAGTACAATTGAATGCTTTCTTTCAAATTGTGACTTCTGCTTCATACTGTTCGTGAATGCATCATCGAGGCGTTGTACGATCCACGGAATCCCATTCGTGTGGACAATCTGCCTCAGGTTTGGGATGTTCTTTGTGTTTTATACATCACCAGATATTCTGTTGTAATGCGTTAGACAGCGCCGGTTTATCCATTGGGCGCTTGGGGCGGGTACTCCAGGGCCTGATAAGCTGAACTTAACCAGATACTCACGGAGAAAAAGATTTACTCAAAAAATGAGTACGTAAACATACTCATTTTGAAATGAGAATGTTTGCATCAGATTTGACCGCATGCCTTGATTGAATTTGATTCCTTATATGTACTCAAAATCCCCCAAAAATGCTAATTAATGCTTTCGGAAAAATTAAAAAAAAGATATTCAGGATTGCAGAAACTCTTTTAATATATCGGCTACATATTTTGATAATTGGGGCTTAACAACAAATTTAATTCTCATAAATCTTACGAACTATTTTTTGTATCTACCACGCTACCCGCGGAAGAACACATGAGTACAAGATTGTTTTGATTTTGAGTTAAATGTACTCATGTGTATTTCTTAAGTAACTGCCTTTGAACGAAAAATTTAATGGGATAAATATTCACCTTATTTTGGCGGATTACTGTTATAAATGTAATATAATTTTACTTGATTCATAATAAGTCATTTTGTTTAAATTATTCAGGCAAATAATTTTGTTACTTTGGAATAATTTTAAGGTGACCAGATTTTTTAAAATGAAAAGGAGAACGAAAAATTTAAGAAAAAGTTACAACGTAAATGTATGAAACATTGAAACATTTTATTAATTCAAACAAAAATGCATTTTTTCGTTTCTCAATATTTTATAATTTATCGGAAATTTCGGAGCAAAAATTACCTTTCATCATTACTATAAGTACTGCAGCTAAAAATATCAACATTCAATCTTGATTTCTGACTTGTCCATAAATTACGAACTGAAAAGACTCAACTGGTGCATTAGTTCCAGGGCAGCACAATGTAAATTAAAAAAAAAAAAAAAGAATAACTAAATTTTCTCTTATGGGATGTGCTTATTTTTGAAATGGTTAAGTATTTCAAACCATCTTATCAATTTCAGCATGTTGATTTTCCAATTGTTTCAGTTTTATTATAATTTAAATATACATTCAGTCTGCAAACTGACCATTGTCAATGATTTTAATATCAGGCATTTTCTTTTGATAAAAAAATCAACACAGTTTTCTATATCTGCCCTATTTACTTGTGATAAAGTCCAAAAACACCATTGAAAACTGTTATTTCCTGTGATATTTGTTTTCAAACTATTCCTCGACATATTGAAACATGTTTGGTTCATCTCTGAATACAGAGATTAACAGATCTGTTTTAAAATATTGAAAAAAGGAGGACACTTTTTTCGAGGAAGGACAGGATCTATAAAAAGGAGAATGGTTGATCATCTTAATAATTTTAACTTTACTTTCATATTGAACTCGAAAATGCCTTGCATGGTTTGAAAAGGCAAGTTTACAAAATAAATTTTCTTTTTCAATTAGTAATCTTTTTAGACTCTTTCATAAGCTTCTCCTGTATGTAACGGAATCTTTGAACTATATTTTTACCCACTCTAAAAGGTCTGATTAATTCGAAATTTTGCACACTTTTCAAGGACTGATGACAATAGAATAATTTTGTTCCATTGTCCTGATAAGGATCATGATGATTAACAATTTCCCATTTCAGATTTGGTGACTGAAAGATTGTTACAACTCTAAAGCGAAAACACTCATGTCAGTAATTTCTTATTATAATATAAACAATTGCCCACTTTCTTTGAAAATGGAAATAAATAAATGATAGTTTAAAAAATTTTAAAAAAGCATGCTTTTATTGTAGATCGAACTAAAAATGAAAAATAAATTATAGTTTAAAAAAAACCAAAAAGTAAAAAATAATGCATAATGTAAGAATAAAATGATTAACGAGAAAATATATATTAATGTCACCCCACATTTTTATCACGACATTGTCTCGCTAATCATTTTATTCTTATATTAAGTATTATTTTTTCCTTTTTAGTTCGATTAACTATAAAAAAGTGTTTTTATTTTTTTTAAACTATAATTTTTTAGGAGTTTAATTTCTTGTAAGTTTTAAAGAACCTTTTAGCTTATTAGTAAATTTATGGAAAATGGTTAAAAGTTCTCATAAAAAAAATTATTTAAAGAGCTTCAACAATTTCAATATACTTTGATTCCTTTCACTCTCATTTTCGAATATTGAAAGAATCAAAATTTACTGAACAGAAATTACAGAATGAGCAAAATTAGTTAGTAAAATTGAATGTAATCTATATTTCAAGAATGCTTTTTATTTTTTAGACATTACATATAAATATTAAATGATCTTGATTAATAATATTTAACGACTATTTTGTTTTATTAATAATTGATCTCGACATTGTTTAAATTGGATTTATCAGTACTTGCATATTATCACAACCTTTTGGCGACATTATATGAAATGAAGCATATGATTGGCAATTCAGCGCATATGACACATGCGAAATTTGTATTGCCAACAATTATTGCCATGTATGTAAGTACTGATTTATCTTATAACCCTGCATCACTCATGAAAAAATGGCCTAAAGTTCTTGCGCAGGGTATCTCACACCCCAAGGATGTTTAGGTTCTGATTATACCATAAAAATTTGTATAAAAAAAAGAAAGAAAAGTAGGAAATACATTATGTTTATTACATTTTTCACTCTTAAATTTAGTTTTCTATTCTTTTTATAAGGGCATTCAGCACATTGTTTATACACTCCTTTAATCTAGTCGTGAGTGAGTGCGATGTTTTCACGGGATCTTACTTTTTTAAAAACCTTTATCTTATTAAAACTAAACATATAGGAGTAAAACTTTGTTTTTAAATTTAAAAAATTTGGAATTTCTTTATTTTCTCTTATTGTTCCAGCAATATTTTTTTTTTCTTCAAAAGTTCATCTGAAAGTGGATAAGATGTGTACCAGTTGTCTCCTTTAAAATTACGTTCTTCCCAAATGTTTTTGTTTCTCTCTATATAAAGCATTTATTTTCAACACAGTGTCTCCCTCTTCTAAATTAGAATCGATTTCAGTAGAGGAATCATACTTGCTGTTATACATTTCATTCTTTCTCATAACCGTGAAGAGAATTTCTTCATCTGAAAATCTTCCCTTTTCTAAGTCCCTGTGATCATGCCTGTGTGATCTAGAACTTGGATGGAATTTGGAATGATTATGAAACTATAAATTTTGGGATATTTTATCAGAGCAAGGATTTTACATGAATTTTGAAATGGACTTAGGCTTAACAGAGAAAATCAACTGGTCCTAAAGGAAGGTAGAGAAAATTTAGGTACTTGCATATTATCGCAACAATGCCAACGTTCAGAATACTTCATCAAGTTAGCGACCCTGATCCTCCACGTGTTGTACATGCTTAATTGACACAACCACGTATTTAATTTCATATAATCTGGACAATAAAGTTGCGATAATATGTAAGTACCAAAAATTAATACACCTTTGGTACAAAACTCTTGTATGAAAGCATGTTACATACAAGTAAAAACATAAGAAATCTGAGTAAGGAAGACCACTGTGTACCTAGGGCCACCCCATTTTATTTGAATAATACCTAGTTCTAAGTTTTATTACTCAGTTGGGTGAGTTGGAACACCAATTCCTACTTTGGCATTCATTTTGAAATTTTTTTCAAAAGAAAGTTGTGGTTAGTTATAAATGTAAAACATGCTTACATAGTCCGAAGTAAAGTTCTGTTTCTCATCTTTTTATTGTTGTACAAAGTAAGTCAAAAATTTTCTTTGAATTTTTTTTTTTCTTGTATATAATTTTGTTTGTAGCATTAAGTACTAAATAAGATTTTAAATAAATCCTCTCTCCATGTGGATTTTCTGCAGAAGATATTTTGTATAAAATTACCTAGTCTTGTACCTGGGGCCACATAGTTGCCTTGTACCTAGGTACAATTGCAATTAATATTCTTTATGTTATTATTTTATTAAAAAGTTTTCATGATAAAAAAGAGGAAAATGGTCTTAATTATCTGAACCATTTTGATTTAGTCAAGTTTTTATTATTATTGGATGTTATTAAAATGAGAGGAGTGTATATTTTTGTTCTGAAACTTTCAACATGCTTGATTTATAAAAAAATATCTAGCTACCATTATTGTTATTTTTCAGGATTATTTTATTTATACAAACATAAGAATGCATTTAATTAACAAAAAAACCCCAATTTTTTAAAGTTATAAAAATAATATAATTCTAAATCAGATTTTTATGATATTTCAATTAAATTTTTCTCTTAATGAGCAATTATAAATTCCTAACTTTTTTAGATACCTAGAAATCCTGACTGAATAAAATGGTCAAAAACCTAATGCAGATAATATAAGAATTATCAGATATTGAAGATTCTCACATTCCACTGATGATGCAAATTTACAGTAACTGATAGTATTGAAAAGGGGGACTTTTGTTTAACAAAAATACAAGGCAAAAAAAAAACTAAACATTTTTATATGGCAGAAGTAATAGATGTTAAAAAAGAACACAAGAGTGTTAAGTTTCTGAAGAATATTGCACGTTCAAATAAGTTTCTTTATAATAAAGAAGAAACTTATAAAAACTGCAACAGAAATATTCTGTTCAAACTGTCTAAACCATAATCTGTTGATGCTTCAGAACGACGATGTATGCAGCTCACTTTTGGAACCAGTTTTTAAAATTAAATGTTGGATCAAAATATGTGCAATTCATTAATAATTTGGCACATTGCAATTTAAATGGTTACATGATAAATCAATGTATTAGAGAGCTGATATTGTTTCTTTTATTAAATTCATGTGTGTATGTTTGTTTTCTATTGATTACAGAGTGAAACCTAACTTTCAGGGGAAAGGCCCTACGTACAATGATATTGTACCTAGGGCCATTTGTGAATTTTTTAAAACCTTTTTATTTCACAGAATTTAATATTTTAAGTTCTTATATTTACAATTGGATGATAGTTAGTATAATGATGAGTGCATATTAGTTTCACATTTTTAAACAGGCCAGGGGCTCTGTTTTTGTGCATTGAAAAATATGGCCCTAGGTACACAGGTTTCCCTACTTATATATTATTGCAACTTATTGGCAACGTTATATGAAACGAAGCACCTGGTTGCCAATTCAGCATGTACAACACAGGAAATTGGGGGTACTTATGAAATATCGCATCAATTGCCAACTAGGTGCTTCATTTCATATAATGTCGCCAATAAGACGTAAGTACCAATTGGGGGGAGTTGTCAATTCAGTGAATTATTAATAAAGTTGGCGATTGTTTTGATAATACAGGTACTGAAATCTGTTCAGTCTGACATACATGAAACACCATAGTTTTAAAAAAAATGCTTTTATAGTTAATCGTACTAAAAAGTAAATCTTAATATAAGAATGGGTTCAGTCCTAGGAGAGCCCACACCCTTGGAGCAAATTATTTTGGTTGGTGATAATTGCATCATCTTGGTAACTCTACTTTGATACAATATGTATGGTAAACCTAACTATTTCTGGAATTTTTGTATTTGGTCAGCGGGCATATTGAATTGTCATTTTGTTGTTGGGCTCCGGGCTGGAAGTATGGCACGTATGTGTGAGTGGATATACCTTTGAATTTTGTACTTTGTTGAATGCGAAATGTAAGAAAAAATTGATTGAATGGTGTATGAAGGAAGGATTGATTGCTTTGAATTATGAATGTTCTAAATGTAATGAGCGAATGGGATTATACGAACGAAAGAGTGCAGTTTTGGATGGAGATTTTGAATGGGTATGTTCGACCATTGCCTCGCAGAATATTTATGGCCGCACTCCCATGATTATTCTCTTAACAATGAGGCCTTCAAGGCTTTTGTTAAAATCCGCTGTCATGCTGTAGCCTCAACTCGGAAAAGATCAGCAGTAAGAAAGTAAGTGCTGTTTTTTTCATCTTAAATACGTTGGATTAATTTTTTGTATTGTTAACATATATTTTCATTACGATCCACCTTGTCCCGCTATATTCACTTGCCGCCATCTCACTCTGGCTTGGCGCTTTTTGGTTTGTTGCCAAGGGTGTGGGCTCTCCTAGGACTGAACCCAATACAAAAATTAATCAAACGTATTTAAGATTAAAAAAAAAAAAACAGCACTTACTTTCTTAGAACAAAAATGATTAACGAGAAAATTAATGTCATTGTGGTAAAAGGGTGGGGGACCCTTGTACTACATTTTTACACTAACTTTGTATTACAGAATAGAACTATTAAGAAATTATAACAATTGATATCAAGCACCCCACGCTTTTAAGTGCAGTTATTTTTCCATTTTCCCCACATTCCAATTTCCATGGTTTTTCCTGGCATTTCTAAATACCTTGTGTTCTGTTTTTTTTTTTTTTAAATCCTGGCACGCATATTTTTCTAATTGGTTTTCTAAAAAAAAGTAGTTACATTTTTGCTTCATAATGTAATTCCTCTTTTTTTTTTCAGGAATAAGCCATTCTTTTAAACTATTTTCATGTTGAGATCTTATTGCGAGACCATCATCTTAGATTGAAAAACTATTGGATACCAAAATCTTATTTGCAGCAATTTCAAAACCATGCCTAAAAGATATTCGGTGTGTAGTGTACTGATGATATATATATTGTTCCAATGTGTGGTATTTTTGAACAGTAGTTTTTATACATGTGAACTTCAAAAAAATACATGCCTTCATGTGTAATATTTAGAAAATCATACTTTTTTAAACCTGTTATCGTGTTTTTAGATGATGAATGCTTTATTCTTAATTTGCATTAATTTCATTTCTATTAGTAAGCAAATAATTCAATATATATTACATTAAAACAATGGAGTTGACTATAGTATCGATTGTATAGTGTTTATAAAAAATAACTTATGGATGAAGGTATGTTGTTTCAAAAAAATCTCACTTATATTTTTGTTTATTTTTTGAATGTATATGTATATGTCCAATTTCCAGAATAAATATTTCAAAATATGATTTTGGTTTGGTTTTTTATTTTTCTTGTTTACAGTGAATCATTGAAAAAAAAAAAGAGGCATTGAAAATAAAATGCTGTATATTGGATTATGGTTCTACTGTTTTAGTTGTTTTTACATTCTTCTAAGGACTGAAATTTTTAAGTATTTTAATTTTTGATTATAAAAACATTAACTTAAAAACTATAATATTTGTTTTCTTTGGTGATAGGAGAGTATAAAATCAGTTAATATGAATAAAAAAACTAGCTTAATTTGTAATATATATTGCAATGGATTTTTCTATATTTCCATCTAGATGAATGTGTTTCTATTTAAACAAAACAATTCATAAAAAAGTACTTACACACCTGGGCCTAATGAGTGTTATTTTTAGTCAAAAGGCTTTTTCTTCATTACATAATATGTAAAGAACACTATTTCTTTCTTACTTTGTTTTGAAATTTTTACTATATAAAGTCTGTTATTCATACTAACGTTTCCAAGATATTTCTAATAACTTATTATTGAAAAACTGAATTTAAATAAAAGTTAATTTTCTGCTTGTATAGGATTTTAAAAAGAAACAATATAATTCTTTTAGAAACATAAATATAACTTGTAATAAACCAAATTGCTTCTGGAACTGGTTCAAATGCTTACAAATTTGTTTAACTATTTCATCGAATCTATTTTTGTTATTTTCAAAGATTTAAATCTGTTGTATAAGTTCGAAGACAAAGTTTTTTGATCAAATAATAGTTGTATTTTTTTCTTAAAGTAAAATTTTTTGTTGTATTGGTGACAGCATATAAAATTAAGTACATGGTTGCTAATTCAACGCGTACGAGACATGGCGAATTATCTTGAACGTTGGAATTTTGCGATGATACTAAAGTACCTTTTTGTAACACAATAAATGCAAAAGGAATTTAGATTTTCGAAGTTAAGTGGTAAAAACTTCATAAAATGTAAATTAAATAATATATAAGATGGAAAAAAAAAATGAAATTTACCAACTTAAGTATCGCATATTTAGATCCCTTTAAATTTGATTTGATGTATATTTTTATGTTAAAAATTCGTATTGGATACAACAGTATCGAAAATAAATAACATACAAACTCATATTTGATCCATAAATACTCATAAATAAGTGCATTACACACTCATCTAGCTGTTATAATCTCAAATTTGATCCAGTAACAGGTTCAAAATGAGTATGTGATGTTTACAATTTTGAGTACGTAGTCGTTGCCAAAGATGAGTATGGGCTTTTCTCAAATTTGAGTATGTTTGCATCGGAGCTATTTTGAGTATGTGACGTATTCAAAAGTGAGTATTTTGTACTCCGTTCTGAATACCGGTTTTTCGCAGTGCTCTGGTTATAAATTTCGATTCGCCAGTGACAAGGTTGCCCGTAGATCTTCTGTGCCCAGAGCCCGAAATGAGCTTAAATCGGCACTGGCGTTAAAGCTACAGCTACGAAACTGTTTTTATTAAATTAACTGTACATTTAGCTAGGTATGTGCGCATACGCAATTCGTCCTATTCTGATAACACCTTGGTGCTCTCTTTTATCTTACAAAGTGTATTAGTGCCCAATTGCCTAGAAATTAACCTAGAAACAGATAATAGAATATTATTTTGAAAAGGTGAATTAAATGTGTGCGCGTTTTTTAATACTAGGTGTCATTTTAAATTTGTTTCTATTAGCAATGCCCTCTTACTTTTATTACGTAAGTATGTGCTTTAACGCCACGAGTGAGTGAGTGAGTGAATATTAACGTCGCACTGTTCAGCTACACGAGGGCTTTTGGCGACGGACCACGTAATTTTGAACCATGGTCAAGTGACGTGGACCACATATGAGCTAGCCCCCTCTCTCCTAACTACCACACCAAAGGGAGGACGTTTCAGTTCTTGACAGATTTAGCGTGCATCGCTGCCCTACACGGCGGGTCTTTAGTGGTACTGGGCTCGAACTCGTGACAAAGCCAGCCACGATCCGATATCTATACCACTCGGCTACCGCGGCCACTTAACGCCACGAGGTACGTGCATAGTAATTTTTTACTCCACGTGACCTTACTGTCTTTGCTAAGCCAAAAAATATGTGACGTGTTTTCAGGCTGTCTTAACAATCTTTCTTTGATTTCGATCCTTCTTGCCATTCGGTTCCTTTCTTCAAATTATTTCTTATTTTAATCTTCCTCTCTTAAGACTAGCAGTGAGTGAGTAAGTGAAGATTAACGTCGCACTGTTCAGCTGCACGAGGGCTTTTGGCGACGGACCACGTAATTTTGAACCATGGTCAAGTGACGTGGACGACACCTGAGCTGGCACCCCCTCTCCTAACTACCACACCACACCTTTAAGACTAGCAGAATTTTTGTCTTAAGCGCAAATATATAGGCTTCTTCAAAATTAATTTTGTACAGCTTGATTTTTTTCTTTGCATAAATAAAATCAACCATTTAATGAACAATAGTTTTAATTTATGGTTAATGAATACTCATCAAATTTTGGTCTCTATTTATTAATAATAAAATAAAACATTAGATTTCAAGACTGTATATGTATCTTTTTTATATATATAATGTGATTTCTAGAAAGTGCTTTACGAATCATTAAATCATCACGAATAATAATTAAATTCATCAAAAGTAATAAAATGCTTCAATTGGCTCCATGTACTTTTGGAAATATACCAATTAGATTAAAGAAGTAAAGAGATGATTTTTTAATAGAGGAAAATTGAAATTACACAGTCCCAGAAATATATATATAGATAGATAGATATGTGTGTGTGTGTGTGTGTGTGTATGTATTTCTTATTTGGGGTTGAAATATTTTATCGGCAGAGGTTTCTATTTTAGCAGAAAAAAATTTTCAACTTGATGAAGGCATCATGACAAACGAAAAATATGCATAATAAAAATAGTCACTTCAAAACTATTACTCAATGTAGAAAGTTTTAAAATCACACAATTACACAAATTTAATTACTTAAGTTACACAAAAGTCACATCTTTTGAAAGTTTAATAATAGATTTTCTAAAAATGTAACGGATAGCAAAACTTTCATTCAACTTGTAGGTGAAAACTATGAGGAATAAAGCATTACTAATAATTTCAAATGCTGATTATGTGACTTATAAACAAAATATAACGTGAACAGTGTGAATAAATGTAGAATTTATTTTAACTGTCTCAGAAAACGAAAGTTATTTTTAAACCTTTAACCAATCAATTTTTTTACCTAAAATGTTTTTTTAAAAAAGGTACATTTTTTTATCATTTTTAACTAAACAGCAGGGGTGTAGATACTGCCATATCAATGATACGGGGAACCCAGCTTTCGGGGGCCCCAAAATGTGTAAGCAAAAAATCATAAAACGTTAAGGGGACCCAAAGGAATTTAGAATTTAGAAGGTAACGGACTCGTAGCCGGCGGGTCATAAGTTCGAACCTAGTACTGCTGAAGACCCGCCGTGTGGGGGATCGATTGAGCTCAAACGTCCTCCCATTGGTGTGGAAGTTAAGAGGGGGGTGCCAGCTCACAGGTGTCACCCTCGTCACTTGACCGTGGTTCCAAATAACGAAGCCCGTCGCCAAAAGCCCTCGAGAAGCTGAAAAGTGCGACGTTAATATTTTCACTCACTCACCCAAAGAATATAGATACAGGGCCCACTCAGTCCTAGCTACGCTGATGCTAAACACCATTCTTTATAGAAAGAGAAAACAGAAAAATTTAATTTAAATTTTAAAGTTTTTACTCTATTTTTTTTATTTTAAAATTGTGAGAGAAACACAGAAACTCTTTAAAGTTTACTTTTTCTAAGTATAATCTACATGCGATAAAAAAATTCATGTATCTTAGAAGTTTTTTTTTTTTTTATGTTCGTACTTGTTGAAACAGTTTAGAACTTTTTGTGTGAGAGCGAAACTTGTGTGTATGTGTTTCTGTGAAAAATAATCCAAAAAAATCAGCAAACAGTTCTGAATCTGTATCCAAATTTAATTCATCCTTTCACAAAAATATGTTTGGTTGTTTGTGTTACCTGTAATTTCAGAATTCACAGGTCTGAGTGTAAAAGCATTACATACAGTAGAAAAAAATTTTTTAAGGGTCTGAATTCCTGCCTTCATCCAGTGCCGATTTAAGCTCATTTCGGGCCCTGTGCGTAGAAAAATTCGCAGGCCCCTTTGTACTGCGGATCTAAATTTTTAAACGGAAAATCTGGTCAAAGTCCAGCTTATCCGGGCGTATCCGGCCCCTGAGTGCCGCCCCAAACGCCCAATTGATAAACCGGCACAGCCTTCATCAATGAAAATTCCCATCTTCACCACAAAGAAAAAGCCAGGTGAAAAGCATTTCAGTACCATTCAGGGATGTAGCTACCCCCGTATCGATGATATGGGGCTTCCAAGCTACAGTGGCCCCATGATTTATAATGTTTTTGACCCTTTCAAATAAGTTTTATTGATGTGATCGATTTTAGTTAATTTTCAAAAAGGGCCTCCAAGGAATTTTGATACTGGGCCCACTCAGGACTTGCTACGCCAGAGGTACAATTGTCAAACTCAACAACCTTCTCAAAACACAAGTACTAATAATAAGAATAAAAAATTATATAGAGATCAAAGAAAAAAAAAGAATATCAGTGCCCGCGCGTTTAGCGAACAGGCAAACCTTTTGCAGCCAACTTTAAGTAGTCCATACGAAGTAAATTTTAACTATTCAATTGACCAGTATTACTTATTATTTCCTCTTGCTTAAAACTAAAAAAACTCCCATTTAAATATATTTCATAGATAAACATTCTAGAATTTGTAATAAGTTTATATAATCTTGTTTACCCCGGTTCATATAATATCCTGTATTTCGACATACAATGTTATTATTCATAAAAGCGATATCGATTTATTTTTATCACAGCATGAACTATAAATAGAAAATCTCAACATGTTATAAGTTTTCCCACATCATATTTCACTTCTCTGTGAAGCACAGTTACAAAAATGTCAACTTAAAATACCAATACCATTTAAAGAAGCAGTAATGACATGATTAAACCGATGTCAGATATTTTGATAAAGTAAGTACTTTGTGTATGTCTCCCCAAGATATGACTGCCGATAGAGCTAAAAGACTTGTTTTATCTCTCAGAATTTTGGTTCGCTTAATTGGGCTTCTAACAATATATGTGTCAGCAAAACTAATTAATTTCTCTTTGGTCGAGCCGAAGATGTCGCCGAGATAAATAAAGTTAAATGATTTTCTTCTGTGTCGCCTACACTGTTTATCTACCTTCTCAGAAGTTGAGAAGCATTCCGAAAGTGGATCAGTTTCTCAGAATAAAGTTTTTGAGAAAGATATCAGATCAAATATTTTTTAAAATAAGTTTCATGTTTTTAGTGTGTTATTAGTAGCACGATTTCTTAAAATAAAATGAGTCAAATTTATCTATAATTTTTTAATGACTTTTTTAACTTTTTGTAGCTACAGAAATTTAAGTACTTTGTTTTGAATAATTTTATATTAAAATTAGAAATTTGTTTGTATATATTATAACGTATCTGATTTTTTTAAAATTGAGCAACAAATTAATGGTTACCAAAATCAGTGGCTTATATTAGGGTCTCCCTGCAAAGTCAGATTTTGTTCCCCAAACCGGATCTTAGAAAGAATACTTGGTATCAGTCAAGCTGTGGGTCCCCTAGAATCCTGTCCCTTTCCGGTGACGCGGGGGTATACGTAACACCACTGACCAAATTATCCCGTTAGAATGAATCTGAGAATATTTTGTTATTTTTTTTTTTTTTTTTGCAATACTTTTAAAAGTGCATTTTATACTTTCTTGTCTTTTTTTTGCATTTCCATGAGAGTTATTTCATTGTTCTATAGATAACGTCCTTTTATAAACATATTTTTGCTGAAACTTCTCTCCGCTAAATGATAAAAGAATTGAAATCAAACTGATAAAAACTTCTAAGGGCGCCCTTCTCCTCGATTATCAGCGTGAGCTAGAGGTGTAGGAATAAATGAAGAACTAGAAGCTGCCATGATCTTAATAGGACTTTATTAAGATCTTAAACTCTTAACCTCTAACAGAATAGATAATAATATGATATGTGAGAGAATCTACAGAAGAACACACAAATTATATAATACCGAAATAACGTAACCCGGACCACTAACTATCAATAACTAACTCGCCTAAGCTCAACTCTAATGCTATCACAGATCTGAATATTAAATAGTCACTCCTACCTTAATGTCGAATGAAGTAGCGATCAATCTGATCCCAGTTGAAGTTACGGTTCACTGGAGTGCAATGGTATGCACCTTGACCTAACTGTCACGGGTAATTTCTGTCGGCTGTCACTTAACCTTTCAAAAACTCTTCACACTTGAGTCCCGGACTATCATAACATTCCCCAAACTGCCACCAGGCTTACTCTTACTTCTGATATTTAAAAGCTTCCTAATTTGAATCCACGCTTCACTTCTTGGTTTGGTTGGAAAAGAGTTGCCATTAATTCTGGCCCCAAAGAACCCAAAAGGACATGTTAATGAAAAGACGCGTGAGCCAAAGTCACAAACTTTTCAAACGGGGAAAAAAAAGTCTTAATATATTTTTTTATACTAGAATATTTTCTATCTAAAAAGGCGTTCCACCAGTGGCGTAACGAAGAACCTTTGGGCCCTCCCGCCAAATCAGGTTTTGGGCCCCCGAGTTGGATTTTACAAAGGGCAGCAGTCAGGTCTTGAACCCCCTAGAATCCCGGGCTTCTCGCAATGCGAGGGTATACGCTACGCCACTGCGTTCCACATAGTTACTACTATTTAACATGGATCATTTCAGTGCATCAGCACTAGGGTACACAGACTACTTTTATGGGAGAGGGGTACAATTTTTTTGAAACAATCGAAAGCCCCGAGATGTAATCTTAATGCTAAAAATGAAAAATCTGCTTCTCTATGGAAGACAGTGCCTGTTTATCCATTGGGCGCTTGGGCGAGCACCCAGGGCCCCAGATAAGTTGGATTTAACCAGAGTTTCTGGTTATAAATTTCGATCACCAGTGCTAATGGGACACATAGATCTTCTCCGCCCAGGGCTCGAAATGAGCTTAAACCGACACTGTTGGGGGGAGGTAAGGAAGTTGAACCCATTAAACTCCATCCTTGCCATTATGTTTCAATAATAGCCAAAGAAAACATACGCCCGTTTTATAGGTCGTCTCTGTCGTTTTTCCTAGTATAAATTTGAAAAGTCATAATGTCAATCGTCTCAGAACAAATGCCTTTTTCAGAAAGAGAGAAATCCATTCTAATAAATCCAATCTAACAATCCTAAAGAAATCCATTCAAGAATAAGAGAACTAAAAATTATCGAAAATCCATTGCCAGAGTTTAATACCGCAGTGATGACGATCTTCCCACAGGCAAGTCAATCAGATATGTTTACTTAGTTAATTTTAGTTATAAATTCAAGATAAAATTTTAAATTATTATCATAGCTTTGATAAGTAATTTTTTTCGTTTTTTTTCAACTAGAAAAAAAAAAAAAAGATATCAGATCAGTTCCGGTTTCCTTCCCGACAAAATAACGGTTTTCGGTTCAGTTCCGAATGAGTAATTTTATTTTATGTATATTCTCATGCTAAATCCTATATACTTCTAGTTCATCAATTGAAATAAATCTGCCGCTTACAAGTAGTTTCGAGCGAAAAGTTTTCATGAACTTCAAAATAGAGGAAATCGAGAAGCAATGTACATGTAATGATGACATAATTATATGGTTGACGTTAAGTTAAAAATATCGATAAGTCGGTTATAGTAACAAAATGACTGAAGATATTCGAACCGAATTTTTTTTTTTCTAGATTCAGTCCCGACCAAAATAACGGTTTTTCCGGTTATTCGGTTCAGTTCCGGTTCTAAGCCCTGATTATTATTATGCAAAAATTCATTTTTATTTGAATCAATACCAAATATACACTGACTGGGGGAATACCAAAACAGAAGAAAAATTTATGGTAGAATTATGAAATTTGGACATACATACACACACACGATGCGATTGTCAATCTAACATGTTTAATTGGTTATAAATTTTCAAGATCACAAGTTAGTTAAAGCTCGAGAAAATGCACTTCAAATGTGAAATGCTGTTGCATTAATAGCCCGGGTGACCTCTCCGGAATTTTGAATGCAAGCCTGAAAGCGTGCATGCATTGCGGCATACAGGTGCTGGATGTCACTTTGTGGTATGGAGTTCCCTGCTTGTTGTAATTGATGTGTCAATATTTGGACGGTCAGTGCTGGCTGTGATTGATGATGGATTTGACGTCCAATGATATCCCATACGTGCTCAATTGGTGACAGACCAAGGTAATATGTCAACACTTTGTAGAGCACGTTGCGTTACAACAGCGGTGTGAGGGTGAGCGTTATCCTGCTGTAAAACTCTCAGTTGAATGTTGTTTATGAATGGCAGTGCTATGGGTTAAATTACAGACTGACGTACTAATTTACAGTCAGTGTGTAGGGATAACCATGAGAGGAATCCTGCTATCGCTCCCCATACCATGTGTAGGTCCAGTGTGTCTATGCCGCATACAGTATGGTAATAAAGGCGTTCCTGGCCTCCTTCTGACCAACACACGGTCATCACTGGTATCAAGGCAGAACCTGCTTTCTTTAGAAACACAACAGATCGTCCTCCAATGAACTCTAGCTTGACACCACTGGCTTCGCAAACGGCAATAGTTTGAAGTCAGTGGAATACACGCGACAAGGTGCCCGGTTCGGAGTTGTCATTAAGGTAAACGATTTCTATTCGTTTGTTGTGTCAATGTGGTACCAACTGCCACTCGAATTTCTGCCGCAGACGCTGTACGATGCGTCACAGCCGTACGCCGAATACGGTGGTCTTCCTTCTCAGTAATGCCACGTGGCCGCCATGAACCTGGTGTTCTTTGAAGCAGTACCATCCCTTGACCACTGCTCCCTATAATCGAGCACAGTGGATACATTCCGGCCCAGTCTTTCTGCAACATCTCGGGAAAAAAATCATCTTCTCTAACCCTATTACACGACCTCATTCCAACTCGGTGAGCTGTTTATGACTTCTTCGTCTTCTTTAAAGGAATTATTAGCTGGCATCAACTCAATACGTCAAATTTCACAGACAAATAACGCCCATGAACTTTACAGCACGCATTTAAAGCAGCCCTAATTTGCAAGTTCTGAGAGTTGATGGCGCGACTAGTTCGCACTTAAGTGTGAAGGGCGAAATTTGAATCAATGTCATCTTTCAGATGTTTTAACACGCCTACCAAATTTTGCTTTCACCTAACACAAGTCTTTCTTTTGTTGGGATTTTATTCCTTTCAGTGTGTTTAAATAAGTCTGTTCCTCAGAAAATATGAGACAAGTAAATTATTTTTTTTTCACGTGTTCATTCTAGTCCTTTTCATTAATGGGAAATATCTATGAATAAATATGTGTTTCCTTAAACGCACATACTATTATCTAGAAATTAGTAGATATCTCGTCCCGAGAAGAAAAATAAATTGTCACGTGAATATTCTTCCATCGCTAGCATAGAGCATTTCTTTGTAATCTTCCTCGTACTAATACTCCTAAATGAGTCAATTTTCGAAGTTTTTCAATCTAAAATTTTTCAAAGTACTGAGGGCTTTTTTATTTATTTATATTAATATTTATTTATTTGTATTTATATTTATTCCTTTTATTCTTCTTGGAGTTAATTTAAGAATGCCAGCACCAGTTCAAAGTAGAAAAAAATGTATTAATGACACATATTCATACATTAATGCATCAACAGTTTTTGTTCTTTTTCTTACTTTTTGATTCCCATTTTCCATCATGATTTTCCCATTTTCCAATCCCAATTTTCCATTCATTTCGATATTTATTGCATTAATTAGAATTTAGAATGTTAAAATACCAGATCGAGTTTTAAGCTATTTATTTATTTATTTTAACACTACTCTAACTTTTTTTTGAGAAAACTATAAATAATTTATTGGAAATAAATTTTACATATCAATATAAAAGACTACTAAATACGGATTTTATTCAGACAGATATTACTTAACTTAACTAGAACTTTTAAATAGTGTCATATTGCACATCTACAATTTTCTTAAATATTAACTCTAATATTTAAAACCTGTTGACTCAAAGTTGTATTAATACTTTTTCGAGGGATTTGTCAGGAAAATGCTGTTCACTTCTATACATTGACCACCACATGCGAAATCCAGATAAATGCTATTTCCGCAACATTTATAGGCTATTTACATAAATCAGCATATATTAGTTTTCCACTCTGTGTAGTATTGAAGTGTTGCAAGTTTTAAATGACATTTTTCAGCAAAATATTTTAAAAAAATAATATATGCAACTTTACCATTATTAAGCCCATTTAACATTATGAGAAATAGGTATGAAGGAAGATTAAGAGTTGGGAGATAATGGTTCCTTCTTCGGGGCTGGAAGACTTTTTTTTTTTCCACTTGTAGATGTCAAAACTAATGAAGAGTTAAATATAAGCTCAGGGTAGTCATTGAAAGAAAATTTGTACTTCTTGAATTACTCAGGAGTCACTTGCGGTTTACCAACACGAAAAAATACGTTATATATCATCCGAATGAACAAAAGTAAAACAAAGTGACTGATAGAATATATAGAAAAATATTATCTTCAAAGAATCCCGAAGGAATAAATTGATAAAAAGATATAAAATAAGTTTAGCCTTAAAATAAGTTGAGATTCCTTAATTCTTCAAAAAAAAAAAAAAGGGGGTGACCATTTTAGTATTTTTCAATTCCTACTATTATATATATATATAGCTCACACTCTCTCTATATATTTATTTATTTATCTTGGTGGAATTTTCAATCGTGAATAAAATACATTTTAAAGCGCTCAATTGAGCTGAAATTTTAAAAACATGATTATTTTTTGTTTGACAATACGATAATTTAATTATAATAAAAACATTTGTTGATTAAAACTAATTTTTTAAAGAATTACAAATACAGCCACGTTGGCATCATTTTTGGCGACTTAGCAACCCTTTTGGCGACGTGTCAAAATTTGAAAATGTTTTTTTCTCACGTTTTAAAGCATTCAGTTGTATTGAAATTTTATGTACACGATTGTTTTGGATAGCAATACGATACTTTAATGATAATTAATAAAAATTAATTACCACTTGATGTTATATTAAATGTAACTATTAATAAAAAAAGTAGCTAAAATAAAAATTTTCTTTGTTGATTACTTGTTATATTACTTGTTTTGATTAAATTCAATTCAATGAAAGTGAAAGTGTTAGTCAAGAAATAATGCAATAAGTTAACATTAAATTCAAATATTTAATTTTTCCATTAATTTATGAATGAGTTGTATCCTATGTAAATTGTTTTGCTAATCAAGCACTGTAGTAAAAATTTTAGTTGAATCTCGGAATGTTAATTTTATGCAAGTATTGTATTTAAATTGAATGAAAAAGTTATCAGATTTATAAAAAGAAAATGGTATCTAAGAAAATAAATTTTTTTTTTTATAACGTTTAAGCACATTATTATAATAGTTTTTAGCATTTGTTAATACAGTTAAAAAAATTTGAAAACTCATTTCGAATAACTTTTTGAAAAAGTAATAATCTGTCAAACTTGCAAAATTGCCGTTACTTCATCATTCAAACATGAGGGGTTTTTTTTATTGGAAAGAGCCCTTTGATCTATAAATAGTACTAAAATATCTACACAAAATAAATTTTAGTAATGCAATACATTTTAATAAAATCCTTTTGCATGAAAAGCCTTTGACATATTTTGGAAAACATTCAAGTAAGAAAATAATGCGGTCTTATGGTACCTGAGTGTCACGATCGCGAACCGTAGCCGCGGTGTTCTTTCTTTCAAATCATAAGTTCGAATTTTAGTGCCCTTATATAGGTGAAGGAAGGAAGGTGTGTTCGTTCTGGGTACCTTCCGTTCCGAACGAATGCGAGTACGTTACCGATCACGCCAAGACGATTGTCTTCGCGTGATGTTTGGTACAAGTTTATATAGATATCACACCACGTCATACCCCCATGCCAGTGATTCGGCGAATAGGCGAACAAACGATACCATATTCGTGGCGAGCATGTAAGCAGTTGCGTCACTTTGTGGGTTGCGTCATCGGGCGTGACGGCTTGAGAATTGCGTCATTTGCGTGAGATGGTTTTGAGAAGTAACGGCTTATTTTGCGTCAATGCT
The DNA here is from genome assembly GCA_019973935.1 of Trichonephila clavipes. Classification (NCBI taxonomy): domain Eukaryota; kingdom Metazoa; phylum Arthropoda; class Arachnida; order Araneae; family Nephilidae; genus Trichonephila; species Trichonephila clavipes. The sequence goes on along the minus strand of BMAU01018101.1, from coordinate 764,174 downwards.
GTTGCTTTTGCGGTGGATAGATGGCACCACGACTACGGTGCGTGAAGGGTGCGGTTCCTTTGCACGGCCAGGGCCACCAATGAAGGAAGGAAGGTTCATTCTGGGTACCTTCCGTTCCGTACGAATGCGAGTACGTTACCGATCACGCCAAGACGATCGTCTTCGCGTGATGTTTGGTACAAGTTTATATAGATACCACACCGCTAAATAGGTATTACTGCTCGTTAAATACATTGAAGTCTTTCACTAGGTGCGGAAGTTAAAAGTAGTGTGGGTCTAAAAGTGTTCCAGTGGTGTGGAAATTTAGAAAGAGGAGTGTCACAAATTTCAGGTGTCTTCCTCGTTGACAAAGGTTCAAAAGTGGGAATATAGTATCACCTCATATAGCTTCAAATTGCAACATTAATAAACAAATTAAACATGAAATAGAGATGAAGCAAACAATTTTATAAGAGAAATATATATATTTTATGTATCTAATTTATTCAACAATTTTAATAAAATTAATAAAAATACATTACATTTATTTAACCAGTTTTGATAAAATTCGGGACTGAAGATGTGATAACTCACAGCTAACATTAATGAAATTCTCGAGCAAAAATGTATTAATGTATGTGTGTGTGTATGTGTATGCATATTAAGACAAATATAATGAAATTTATGTATGGAAATATGCTACATTAAATTGCCAATTTTAATGAAATTTTTCCTAAAAATATATTGCATTAAAATACGTAGTCTATTTTATTAAAATCCCTAGTACACATTCTACGAATAAATTAAAAGAAAATGGTAAACACGAGTTAAATAAAATAGCAGTTATTTTTCAATAACTCCAATTTGAAAGAAAAAACAGCTTCTACAGTTTGGTTTAAGTATAAGACGACAAAATAATATTTATTAGGTTCCCAGCTCCGGTTCAAATTTTTAGTGAGGGAGAGCTCTTTTTCGTCCCCTTTTGTATTCGTTTCCCTCACTGTTTCCCATTCCTCTGGAAACATTTACTCCTCCCTAGTGCCTCTTTTCGGTAATATTTCCTTCGACACGTCACTTTGTCTCACAGTTATAAACAAATCCCCTCCCCTGTGATGCGGTTTGACAACGACTGTCTTTCGAGTAAAGTGGCTTAAGTCTGTGAGGGATCTTGACACCCTCCCTCTCCCAATCTTTTTATTTCTTATTACTCTATATAATGAAGTAGCGAAATCCCCCAAAAAAGTTCGTTATATGGAAAATTCGTTATATAGAGTTTCATCTTTCAATTTTCTTCATCAACCACATAAAACAAATTTTAAATTCATAAACACTATATATTTAAAAAGAGTAATTCTTCTCTCACACCTTTTTTTTTTCGTAAATTAATAATATTTATTTTATATATCTTACCTGACAAAAAAGAAAAAATGAAAAGAAAGAAAGAAAAACTACAAGGAAAGTTTCTTGACGCCTTTATCCGCTTCCTAAAGATTTTCTTTTTCTTTGATGCTCAAGCACTTACATAGGTTTTGACATTTTCGAGCTACAAGAAATGAAGTTACCAGCACCACTGATCAACATTACAAATGAATGGAAACTACTTCAAGGACACGGGGACACGAGCCAAATCCATTGAAGGCGAAAGGGGATATTGAAGATGTTTCCAGTGAACTGGACGATGGGGTTAAAGGTTGCACTTCTTGGATGAAACGCCCAAATATATTAGGATAGATAGATAGTACCCCCTTAGATAGGTACCAGCTAGGTACCTAATAAAACCAGTTCAAGATTTATGACCACCATAAAATGAGTTAAAAGAAAGAATAACTTGAAAGCTCCAGAAATACTTTAAAAAGTCAGGAAAAAGTTGAATCACAAGAGAAAAATTTCGTTACATTGAAAATGCACTTGGCTATTGGGAGGTTATTCTACGAAGAAAATCGTGAAATGTTCTTGGTTCCAGGAAAAAGTTTGCTATATAGAAAAATTCGCAATATAGAGGCTCGTTATTGGAGCTTCGACTGTATATAGTATGTAATTCCTTTACTTCGCTTTATTTATTAATTTTTTAAAAATGTTTTTATTTGACAGACATTGAATTGTTTGTAAAATCTATTATCTCAAATAAATAATTCATCCTAAATTTTAAAAATTTGGTAAAAAATGAAAATTAGTTTTTTATAGAGGTGCTTTTTGTAATGTTAAGTTTTGATTTCACTTCTGAATGGCATTCCGTATCCGGACTCTTCTGCTCCAAAATTCAATGAATTCATTAAGTAAAAAAGAAAGTAGGGTTAGGAAAAACAATACAATTGAAAAAGCTATATTTCTTTAGACAGACCTGTTCCTGTTCAACTTTTTTTATTCTTTATATATGGATAAATTAATTATTATAAGCATGCATATCGATGAGAGTGCTCCTCAATCTTAGTTTTTAGAAATCCATAGTGGTTTAGAACTGTTCTATGGAAACAATTAGGCATTTTATAAAACCTAATGGACAAACAAGTATTGATAAAGTATAATTTTAACTAAACAGTTCCTGCATTAATTAAAATTAACAGTTATAGAATGGGTATCAAATACGAGAAAGCAAAAATGTATGAAAACGATTAACAAAAATTTTCATATCTGTGTTACATTATTTAACGTCTCCAGCTCTATTAAAAATAAGCTTTAAATGTGAAATACATATATATTTTAAGAGAAAATTAATTATTTCGAAGAAACTATTATGCTGGCGTCAGCGATGCTTATTTTTTGGATCTACCTGTGTTTTAAAAATATATAGTAATATTGTTATAATGAAGTGAAAAGGGGAAAAAATATGACAAAATATTAACTCCATTTTTATAATCCAATACAGAATATATTCTTCGAAACTTGTTTTTAAATGTAATTGATATTATTATGGATTGTAGTTGATTATTCTTTTTATAGTTTTTATATTTTCTAACAGAAGCAAAATGAAATCAGAATTTGATTAACAAAAAAAAAGTGACAAAATCATTTATTTTGAGTTAGAGACAACTGTCTTACAATCAATCGGTAACGATTAATATTTACGTAATCAGAGTATTCATAAATTGTTGTATAAATTATAGCAATATTTTTCGATAATATTCAGCTAATGTAGCGTGTTACCAGCAGGGCAAATTTGTGACAAATCTATACGAAACTTTATCACTAACCTTCTGAGTCGTCCTTTTTAGGGAAATTTAATTCCCTACCTATTTCCAATCAATTCCAAAAAGCGGACAGGATTCCTTGTTATATGCAGATTAGATAAAGTATTTAAGTCAAACGGAATAGTAAAGTTAGAGCAGTAGGAGATAAGAGATTGAAGCAGAAAGTTATAGTGAAGTTAAATTGAAGATTTCTTGTTGGAGATAATTTACTCTCAAGAAGAGTTGAGATTCCATTGGTAATTATTGATTTATAATTAAAGTCTTATTAAAGTTTTAGGAGTGAGATTAAAGTTAAATGTTCAATAGGAACATTAATAAATATAAATCTGAGATCTCTTATCGTGGTAACCTCTGCGTGATCGTTATGTAATTGTTAATTAATTTGATCATTAATTAATTAAGTTAATTTAAAGGATATTACCTCTAAAACCTCATAATACTAGTTAGATATATTTGTTAATAAGTCTTTGATTCTATTTGGATAAGATAACCAAATAAAGAAAGTTGTTTATAAAAATGGCTACTGGTTCTTACATGACTCCTATTTTTTCTCGTTCTCAAAGTGAGGTCCAAGGAGACCTTCACAAATTCATTAACTTGTCTTATTCAAATTAGCACTACAATGAAGAATATTCGAAATGCATTCTATCATTTTTTGAGCTTTAGTAGAAAAGAGACCTCGCCAATTACATTCATAGAAAATACGAAAAAATTATTTTTAATATTTGCATTAGTTTCATTGTATTTTAATATATTTTTTCGTTTACGGTTACTGCATCATAGTTTCTCTCTCAGTGTTGAAAATATTTTTATCTATATATATATAGCGTAATGCGAAAATGAAATTTTCTTCCTCTTCAGCTTCGAACCTGGAAACTTCCGTTTTATAAAGCAGCGCTTTAAACAGCCATGCTATATTAAATATTTATCTATAAATAAATATCGTTGTGAAATATTTATCTATTGATAAGTACTTATTTAGAGATAAAAAAGTGAATTATTTGTGTAATATATTAGTCTTACGTAAATTGTTGCTATACTTTGTTTCGCTAACATTTTTATAAACAGGGTTTCTCCCCCCAGGAATTCAGAAATTACTAACAAGAATTTGATTTTAATTATGCATTTCTTAAAGATTGGTGATCAGTATCTTTAGAATTAAAAACCACAATTACATTTAGTATGAAATATGGATCCAGAAAGGCTTGCTGTGTAATAATCATGTGCATCTTTAGCACAGGATTCAATATTTGGTGAAGACCTATAGATTATTTATATCAGGTTGAATCTTTTGAGCCATTTTCATTTTTTAGAAAAATATTTTGAGGCCTTATCTTCAAAGCCCTAAGGCACTTGAAGAACGAGACTAAACTCGGAACAGTTTTTTACCTGGAAAAAGTATTCATAAATAAGTTTGAATATTTATAGTGTAAATATTTATTCATTCAGCTATGTGTGCGTGCATCCTCAATAATCATAGATATTTTTACAAATATTTTTCACTTAAACATACTATGTATCTAAAATTCCATTTGCCATGACTATATAGAAGACCATTGGCGCACACAGAACACATAACATCTCTCTTATGGGGGGGCGACATTCTAAAAAACAAAGAAATCAAAACACAGAGTACTAATTTCTGTGGTAAAAATTAAAAATCTGTTAGTACATAAGGAAAGGAGTTGACCCCCCCCCCTTATACACCTCTGTAGGAGTCTGAATATGGAATATATACTAAATATATGGAAAAAATATTTCGCTTTCATATGTAAGCATAATGCATAAAAATTAAATTCCTTCATTCCTATATTGAAACTAGATTGGAAATTATTTTTTGTACTATATTCCAGTTTCGGACTGCATTCTCTCACGATAAATTAATATAATATTTTAATAACTGAATATAAATATATAAATATTACGTCAGAATATTGTTATATAATAATAATAATGCATACATCTATCTTTGAGCCTTACACATAAAAAGTACATTGTAAAATAAATCGCTGCTAAAGGAAGTAATTTTCACTAATGCCTTTCTACAGTCTTGTTGCAATATACAGGAAACGTCTTTAAACTCACACCACTTCGCCTTCTAATCTCACTTCATAGTGTAACTGAACACTGAAACTAGTTTACACTCGGAGGCGCCAACCGCGCCAACTACGGATCAGAGGTTAGCCAAACAAGTGGAGGAAATCTGACACGGGGTCAAGTTATCGGCTGTCATCCACGTGTCCTGGCCCTTTGCCGTTCACACTTTTTAATGAGCAGAGCACCCATAACCTTTCACCTCTTCCAGACTTCTCCTTTTAATATCGTTTTATCAGCACTCCGGATAATCGTGGTTTACAATATCGGGTGGGATAACGAAGATTTTCGCTCATGTTGACAGCCGATTTGCTGGCCTACACAAGGGGGAAGGGAAGAGTCACAAATTTAGTTGACAGACGACTGTCTTAGGGTTTCTTGTGGAATTTTTTTGGGAAAAGTCTTTTCCATGTGTGTGGAAATTTTGATATTCGTCTCGTCACTTGCAAAATGAAAAAGAAAAATAAGGAAGTGGTTTTATAGGAAGAAGTAATTGCTGCAATTGGGGCTAATTTATTGTTCTGTGTTTACTTTGAATTCAAGTATTTCTTAAATTTTTTGCATAGATTTTGTCAAAAGGAGATCTTAATCAGGGACGTCTTAAGACTTCCTGAGACCCTGGGCCCAGAGGCATGACGGAGAACATTAGCCCCGCCCCTCCCCCCGTTAAGTTAGGTTTTGGGCCCTCAAGTTGGATTTTACAAAGGATAGGTACTTGGCGGCAGTCATGCTTTGGGCACCCTAGAACCCTGCTCTTCCGCACGATGCGGGGTGTACGTTCCACATCCGTAAAAGTAGGCCCTGGGCCCCTACACAAATGTAGGCTTACCTATGACCCTTAAAAGTACACAGCATAGGATTTTAAATACCCGTACAAACGAAAACCCGAAACAAATAAATGCGCATGATTTACAATCGCACATACCAGCTCGACTGATTACTTCCTTTTGACTGAATGAGTAATGATTGTGTATGGTGGTAGGCCTAGGCCTGTGCGTGAACGATGGTCATCACATGCAGCCAGTTGACATATCACCCGAAATTTCCAGTTTCTCGGATTATACAACTGGAAATAGCATTTGACATTTGAAATTATTCGAATTATGATCTTCTTAAGACTGATTCGAGAACGAGACGAGGCCTCCATTGTGGCCGAAGCCTTGGGCCCAGTTGGCCCATGCCTTAAGGCGTCCCAGCTCAATATTCACTGACTGATTGCTTTTTTTCTTCTTTTTTGTCGTACTTCAAAGAAACACCAGGCCTAAGAGGACAAACATCGTAATTCTGAATCGCAGTCAAGTAACGAAAATGCCATCTGAACTGTCATTTCACTCTTCAGATTTCGAAGCATTCCAAAGCAAGGACTTTGAACTTTGACAGAGTTAGCATGCATCAGTCTTTCCACAAGGATAATTTTTAGTGGAACCAGGATTTGAAATCATGATTCGGCAGTGGCGCACACAAGGGAGGGAGGAGGGTCCAGGGGGTCCGGACCCCCCAAAGCCCTTTATTTTTTTTCGATTGATTATAATTTTAAATATATAGTACGTAAAATTTAATTAATTATTAATTTATTAATTAATGCTAATTATTTATTCAAAAACTAGTTTTTTACAGTGTTTTGTTCTCGAAAATCGACAAAATCAAAAGGAGCATGATACAAGAATGGTGAACTTTAACTCCCGGACCCCCCTCCCTTGAAAAATTCCTGTGTGTGCCACTGTGATTCGGCATAAGCCCATGATATCGGCCACGAGACCATAAACACGCGAATATCGCAGCCAGAAATTCTAAATTGAAATACGTTAGTTTAAGACATCTACTTCCCTCCCCATTCTAAGATATAAATGACTTTTTTAGATGCAATCTATTCGCAAATTCAAATAGGATTTTAATTTGGTCCGTGAATATTTTTGTTCTGTATGTGTTACTATAGTTATACTTTTATTTTACTATTATTTGATAAATCACTGTTTTTATAACATTAATTTCACCCCTCTTCTTTAGATTAAAATCTACTAGAATAAGAATATAATTTCTTTTTCTGAATAATTTTTTTTATAAAAAAAATGAAGACTATTTCACCAATTGAAATTGCTGTTTTTTAATGCTTTTGTCCTTATAGATGCGATTTCAAAGCTTTTGTATTTTTTCATAGAAATTCTATATTTCCTATTGGCTCTCTCTTGGCTTAATTTAAAAAAATGAACAAAATTTTGCATTTAAAAGAAATGAAAGCCAACAGCATATCTGACGAAAAGCTTTCTAAAAACTTTTTTTCTGAAATTCTCAAGCATCATTACTTCAAATACATTTCACCACAAAAATTTCATTTAAAAATATATATATATATATTTGCATACAATTTACCAGGAATAGAAAGTTTGATTCTTTTTCATTAATTGAAAGCAGAAATCATTTCTAAATAGATGAAAGTACCGAAAAAATGCGCTCGCATTACGGCTAGAGATTCTTTTTGCTTAAGAATGAGCTGTAAAGTTGAATGAGTCTGGCTGTAATCTAATATATTTGCATTACATTATTTTAAATTTTATGAATCCACACAAAGCTACTTTAAATTCAAAAGAGTCATTTTAGGTTATATTTAACTCAATAAGGAGCTACATTAAGTTACTTGTATTCTTCTTACATGTTATTTTAGTTTTTAGTTTTTAAATAAAACTAGTTGTTTAATTTTTAAGTATAATAACTTCGTAGAATATATTCAAATTTTTATAAAGCTCTAACATATATTATAAGACAGGAATAAAAATTAATATGAATTAATTTTTCTATTAAACAGATTACTGACATTATGACCACAAAAACGCTGAAAGAAATTGACGTCGAAAAAAAATTACTATAGTTTAAGTTTTGATTTCACTTTCCATCCAATAATTTATTTTGCAGAAATTTTAAAAAATGAACAAATGTATATATTAATAAAAAAGAAAGGCAGTCTTTTCAAATGCTTAATTTGAATTTATTCAATCATATATGATAACCTGCCTAAGAAGTTGCAACTTATTCTTAAACTTCAGTTTCGGCTTTTAACGGGAAAATATTTATAATATATTATGAGTTATACACACACACATTTTTACTTAAAAATATTTTGTCTCAAAAAAGTATTCATTTAGCGTATTATAACTGTCTGTTTTTATATAAATATTTTTTTCGTCTTATGAAATTCACAAAATCAAAATAATCATAATGTAAGTCTTAGGGCTGGGATCTTTTTAATTCTGGATAGCAATATAACTTTAGTTCCAAACAATGGCGTAACGGAGATTATTGAAGCCTCTCTGCAAAATCAAGGGGATTTTGCTTTAATATTTAATAAATTGGTAAAATAAGTACTTGGTGTTTGTCTTAGGTTTGGGGCCCCTAGAATCCTCTTCCTCACCCCTCGAAGCGGCGATTGCGAGGTTGCAAGTTACGTCACTAGTTACAAACGTCGCGATAGGCAACTCTGAAATCAGTAATACATACAGGCACTGGCGTAACAGAGAATATTAAGCCCCCCCCCCTGCAAAGTCAGGCTTTCGACACCAAGCTAGATCTTACAAAGGATTGTAAAACCACAACATAACATAGACTTTTGGACCCTTAGAATTCTGGCAGTGGCGTAACCTAGAATATTAGTGCCCTCTGCAAACTCAGGTTTTTAGGCCTTAAGCCCTATACGTGCTTAGCATCATTCAAGCTTTGGGCCCCCTAGATTCCCTGGGCTTTCCCACAATTCGGGGGCGTAGCTACCACCGCATCAATTATACGGGGCTCCCGAGCTACAAGAGCCCCCAACATCAGTGGCGCACATAAGGGGGGGGGGCGTCCGGACCCCTCCAAAGCCCTTGATATTTTTTCCGATGGATTAAATTTTACGTACTATATACTTAAATTATTTGTTATTAATGATTAATTTTATTAGTTAATGCTAATTATGTATTCAATAATTAGTTTTTTACTGTGTTAGGTTCCCGAAAATCGACAAAATCAAAAGGAGCATGATACAAGAATGGTGAACTTTCGACCCCGGACCCCCTCCCTCTTGAAAAATTCCTGTGTGCGCTACTGCCCAACATGTATAAGCAAAAAATCGTAAAATGTTAATCAATACTCAATACCAGCAGTGTAATGCAGTGATCCGCAACCCCCGGTACGCGGATTGTACCCCAGTCCGTGGATCAAATGGTGCATAGCCGCCTAAAGAACATTAAACTATTGCCATTTAATTTAAAGTGGTGAATTTCTCTAGGATTTGCGCAACTTTCCAGGGAAATCGTTTTTTATTCCACGTTAAATCACTTTCATTCATTTTTGGTGTAACTATATTTTACTCTGAAGGCATATTTAAATGTAACTAAATTAAAATTGTTAAATCAAAACAATATAAAATATAAGCAATCAACGTGTCCCACACTCAGCGGGGCGCGGTAAAATTATCAAACATTGACCGGTCCGCTGCGATAAAAAGGTTGCGGAGCACTGGTGTAATATACACCCTCGCATTGTGGGGAAGCCCAGGAATTTTAGGGGGCCTAAGCCCTGAACGATGCCAAGTACGTATTTGGGCTTGGGGCCCAAAACCTGATTAAACAAGGGGGATCCTAATATTCTTCGTTACGCTACTGATCAATACTCCCATTAACAGAACTCCCATTTCCAAAAAAGAGCCCCGAAGAATTTTGATACTGAGTCCACTCAGGACTAGTAACGCCAGTGGGTCTTCATTACATGTTTGTGACATTACTGCCAGTTGATAAAATAAAATTGTCCCCAAAAAAGAAATTCCCGAGTAATGAGACTGAAAATTATGAAAATAAAACTTCTTTTATATCCAATCCAATCTGCCATAAAGGAGCTTTCAATGACGAACATTTTTCTGACATTGAACTATCTTTGAATATGAATTTTTATCTAGAATCATTTTTCTATAATCAGAAAATCTTAACAACCCGCAAATATTTTTATATATTTTTTTAAAGCTTGAATAAAAGAACCCATTTTTAAGGGGTTTTTAAAAATATTTTGTATATATCTTCAAAACAAGTAATGTTATATGTTGAAAACTATTAAAAAAGAACTTTAAAAAACACTATATGCAGTTTTCTTTTTCTCTCAGAAAAAAAAAACCCTTTAAAATCTTCATTGATTTCAAACATTTTATTTTCATTTAATCTTCCTTTTGTCTATATAATTTCTATGCAATATTTAATAAGTTACTACAATTGTATTAAACGTTTTGATTATAATTAAGATTTATATGCATGCAGCAAGAATAATACATAATACATAAATTATTTGATATATTATGAATTACTGTATGCATTAAACAGTATCAAATTAATTAAACGTATTTATATACGGTTTAATGTAAAGAGTGTTTTTTTTTCAGGTATAGAAGTTTAAGTTGGCATTACTTTCCAAAATGGCGACCGATTTAACAGCTGTCAAGTGATTTATTCTCAGTTTGGTTTGGAAATTCATCAAAACGATCATCAAGCAAGGCGTAGATTCGTCGAATGGGCCCAAAACGAGATTGCCGTTGTTCCCGATTTTCATAAGCGAATTTTGTTTAGCGATGAAGCGCACTTCTGGTTGAATGGCTACGTCAACAAACAGAACTGCCGCATTTGGAGTGAAGCTAATCCACAAGTGTATGTCGAAACACTGTTACATCCAGAAAAACTGACTGTTTGGTGCGCTTTATGGGCTGGTGGAATCCTTCTTCAAAAACGATGAAGGCCACAACGTTACAGTCAATGGTGATAGGTATAGAGCCATGGTTACTAACTTTTTCATTCCTGAATTGAACAATCATGATGTCCAGAAGCTGTGGTTCCAACAAGACGGCGCAACATGTCACACAGCTCGTGCCACAATCGATTTATTGAAAGACACGTTTGGTGACCGCCTAATTTCACGTTTTGGACCTGTGAATTGGCCTCCAAGATCTTGTGATTTAACACCGCTAGACTATTTTCTGTGGGGCTATGTAAAGTCATTGGTCTATGCGGATAAGCCACAAACGCTTGACCATTTGGAAGACAACATTCGCCGTGTTATTGCCGATATACGGCCACAAATGTTCGAAAAAGTCATCGAAAATTGGACGTCTAGATTGGACTACATCCGAGCTAGCCATGGCAGTCCTATGCCAGAAATCATATTTAAAGTATAATGCCACAAGATTATCTTTCGAATAAAAAGAAATTCATGTCAATCGAATAATACATCGTTGTTTTATTGCAATTTAAAGTTCTATACCTCTAAAAAAACACCCTTTAGTTCAATTCCGAATTGAAGCACGTAAAAATAATTATTAAACGTATGTAATAAAAATGCGTGTCGATGCTGATTATTACTGTGAAACATTCTTAAAAATATTTTTTGCTCGTGCCCTTTAAGTGTAACATGAAGAAGTATTTTAGTTTCACGTGCTCTTTTGCTACTTAATGATTCAAAGTCCTTCCAGTTTTCGTCAAAGATAATATAAGTGGATGTAATTTAGAAGCCTTAAGTGATAAGACTATTTGAAAACTTAATCTAAAATATTTACAACTGGAATGATAATTGCTACTAAAAATAATTTCGTTGAACAATCATCACGTGAAAAAATATTCATTTATACTTTCAAGTTATTCATTTATTACAGTTTCCAACATTTTGTTCTCAATTCAATTTTACAAGGATATAAGGTAAAATTTCAGTTTAATATGTTATTGCTTCATAATAGGCCTTCAAGCGGTGGCGTAACGTATATCGCTGCATTGCAGAAGCCCCGTGTTTCTAGGGGGCCCAAAGCCTGACTGACCCCATGTACTTATTTAATCAATTAAAAGATATTAAAGGCAAAACCTGACTTTGCAGGGAAGCCCTTATGTTCTCCGTTACGCCTTTGCATTCAAGTTTTATAAGAAATAGTGGAAGATGACGTGTTTAGTCTAAGTTATTAGAATTATGATGAGAGTTAATGTAATAAAAAAAAACCTACACCAGTAGTGCACACAAAGGGGGAGGGGGTTCTCGGGTCCAGACCCCTCCCCCCCAAAAGCTCTTGATATTTTTTTTCGATTGATTATAATCTTTTGTATATAGTACGTAAAATTTAATTAAGTGTTTGTTATTAATAATTAATTTTATTAATTAATGCTAATTATTTATTCAACAATTAAATTTTTGCTGTTTTTTTATCCTGAAAATCGATAAAATCAAAAGAATATTTTGGACAGCGTGTTGGAGCATAATACGAGAAAGGTGGACTTTCACCCCTGGAGTCTATTAATTCATTTTGGATTAAAATTAGAGGTTATTATCTCACATAATAGCCAAAAAAGCTTTAAAATATTGTTATAATTTTCTACTTATTTGCCTGAATTCGAATTTTCAGCATTAACAAACATAAAAATGAAAGAAAAATCGATACTTTAATTGTAGATGACGAAATAGGGGTGGCATTATCATTTTTATGACCCAATGTAAACGAAATTATCAAAAATCACCAAGCTCAAATTTCGCAGAAATGTATTCTTATGATTAATTTGTAATTAATTACTCAATAAACATTTTCTTGTCTCTGTACTTATTATTTTATTTAACATTGAAAACTATTATCATAAACCATTTTACACAGTGCATAACAACTAAGTAAAATTCTTTTAAACTTATTTTATGGTTAGTGTGCTGCCAAATTTTGAAATTGTTAAAAGTGCACCGCAACAAAAATAGGTTGACAATCACTGTTGGTAAAAGATTTGGAAGGTGGGGGAAAAAAAGAATATTTCAAGCCATTTAACTTATTAAGAGTTATTTTGAAAGTTTATTGCATGAAATAAAAACAAAATCTTTTATTAAAAAAAATATAACATTTTTTTCAAAAGGAAAACGAAAATGCTGTATTTACTTTAACATTTAAGAAATGCATGTTTTATTCTATATAATCTAATAAAATATTCTCTCTCTAGAGCTTCTCAGATTTTATCTATAACATACATGTACACCCTCATGGTGTTCAACTATTTAATAAGGAAATGAAACCAGAAATTTTTTTTACCAGAATTTAATATTTATTAATGAATTTCCCCCTCTAACCAACTTAAAATAGCGGCTTTGGACTGCGTTCCTGTTTAAAAAAAAACACTCCTGCTTTAATTAAATTGTTTCATAAAAGTATTCACCACCGAAATCTGGATGGGAAAGCAAAAATTAAAAATAAATAAACAAATAAAAATGTCTCCCAGCACACGCTAAACAAGATGGAACGAGGCAAGAAGGAGAATTTTAATTAAACACATTTTCCGTCAGACTTACCACATATAAACACTTCGCGTTTTTAATCTAAACAATTGCCTCTATTAATCTTTCAGCGAGAGTGTATTTTTTATCGCCTTATTAAGAAAAGCAGTGGGGAGGGTCTGAGTTTTCTTTATAGGCATACTTGAAAAGTTATCATGATGATGATGATGAAAAAACTAAGAGAGAGAGATGAGCTCTTCGCGCTCTTATCAGGTCTATGCGTAAACATCGTGAGTGGTGTTCGTCTTGTGATGTAACTATTCAAAGTTAATATTTTTTATAGGATTCTTTTTTTTTAATATATGGCGCCTCGAAGGCGAGCGAAGAGTGATACAAAACATGATTATCGCGTGGTTTAGGTTCATAGATATCAGTGATAAGTAAATCTGTTATCAGCCTCATTTACGTTAACATTAATTGGATTCATCGTACGACTGGAGAAGAGTCTAATTTTAGTATCGGATGTGCAACTGAGAGTGAAATAACAGCAGGAAATGATAATTAGTGTCTATAACCTACGATACCAGACTTCAAAAGCTTGATTTTAAATCAAAGCTGCGTTGTTTGTGTTTTTTTGAGTCAGTGTCATGACGTTGCTGTGTAGATTTTTAATTTATTTTAGAGAGCTTAACAGAAAAAGAGATGTTTTCTGATTGGAAAAGTCTTTGTTTTATGTAATTTGAATAAATGAAAATCAGATACGAGAATTATTTAATTATTTGTGAGCTTGAAGGAAAAAAATATTTCAATTTTTCAACGTACTTATTCTAATCACTGCAGATTAGGCGACTAATGTAAAATCTCAACTGTTCTAAGTTAAGCGCTAAGTCAGCGCTTCTCAAACTGTGGGGCACCCCCTCCTTTGGGGGCGTGATAACCTCATAAGCGGGGGTGCGATCATTTCAAAAAGTCCAAAATAAAAGACTTGAAAAATTGCAAAATTACTGAAAGGAAGAAAAACAAAATACATTCTGAAATAATAAAGTAAAATATACATCTATATTGATATTTTATACTTTATAAATGCATCTGCACTGCATAATGTATTTGACAATTAATTTATCAATACTAAGTTAAAAACAAGATTAATAATTTCTAGTGACTCCCATAGGTTTGTCATGTACAAAATTATACGCAAAATTTAATACTTATCTTAATAATTTGTACAGTTTATAATTAAAGTCATATTGTAGCTTTAGCATGTAGCTTTCAGCACGTTATTTTTTAAATCAATACATTGTTATTTTATGGAGAGGGGGGGCGTGATGAAAGTTATAATTGAAAACTGGGTCGCAAGTGTTGAAAGTTTGAGAAGCACTGCTATATTTATAAAGCTCCAAATTCCATTTTCAGTCAGAAAAAAACACATCTGCTTACAGTTTTAGTTTGTAATTTTGAATTCATATGATGTATATACCATACAATATATCGCATATTTACTTCTAAAATATGTAAAAAATGCTTGAGAAATACCCTGTATGAAAAAGAAAGGTCATGCTTTGTGGAACAGTCTAAGGTCAGGAGTGGGCAAATAGCGGTCAATATATGTTTGGGAGAGAATTTTTCAAACATCAAGATCAACAAAAGTAAATAACCGATATAGTAGGGTATACGATAGTTATTTACTTTTAAAAATATTTTCGGCGATAAAATAGAAATTGCTAAACTCAATGAAATACTAAAAATATATTAAATACTTAAACGCTAATACATATGAAATATTTTTGTGATTGTACTTTTTTCTTTATGCTGATAGTTAAAGTTTTCTTGTTATAAATTTTATTTCTTTTTGTTCATTCGAACATAAAATAGTACCTTTCTTTTCGAAAAATGATTGCCATGTTGTTACCTGAAACAACGTAAACCTATACTTTCAAGCTGCAATTTTCAATTCTTAGGTATATTCGCTACATAACGCGTACCCCCCCACACACACACCTTTTTTTTATATAAAGAAACATGAAATGTACGCGTTTCATTGAACGCGTACATTTCAGGTTTCAGGCCATCTTAAGCTCTGAAGTTATTTATTCCAGGTACTATTCGAAGCTTCAGAAAAAAATAGCATATTTCTAGAACTACATTCCTTTAAGTTCATATAAGTAATGTCATTTCTCTTAAATAAACAGTTTTTCAATCTACGTCGAAGTCTAGTTTTTTTTCCAATGGTCTTTATTTTTATTTTTGTATTTTTTAAAGCGCTCATTTTTATACCCGGCGTATAACGCTCACCCGTAAATTTCTATCTTTTTTGTGTGTGTTGTTCAAAGGACGCGTTATACGCCGGATTTTACGGTAATTTTTTTTCTACTTAAAAATGAAATAAAAATATTTTTCGTTCTTTAATTTTATGCAAATACAATTTTCTTAAACCGTATTCTACTTTACAGAGTAAAACATTACTTAATGCGTTATTTCACACAAAGGAGCGTCTTGCCTATGAATGTTTAGTTGTCATTTCAAAATAGCAAACATTTGAATTGGGCGAATCAAATTATAATGATCTTCTTTCTCTGAAATAATGGAAGAAAAAAATTTATAGGTAAAGGCTGTAGCTAAACTATTTATTATATTTGAGGAACCCTCACTCACCTATTGAAGCTTGGAGCGAAATTTCAGATATCTGATCTACCTCGTAATTCTGCTCAACGGTAGATAGGCATTTTAGACAAAGCCTATTCTAAACATCAACGCCAAATCAATGCAAGGATTTGAAATCCGGGCAGATTTAACATGCATCAGCCTTATGGAATCGGGAATCGATCCCGATGCTGGATTAAAAATTCGCTGGGCACGAGCTCGAGGCTGTGACTTATTGACTATCACCGTCGTCAAATTTAATTAATTAATAATTAAGATATAAGTTATGTACTCTGATTACAATGGCTATTTTTTCTCTCATAACTTTAAAAAAGCATTATATTGAAATACACACCTGGAACATGATGCAGATTTTTAAACAACGAAATTTTTTTAACACAATTCAGATTCCTGTCGTTTTAACGTAGTTTCCTGTAGTATTCCTGTGTTTTTTTAAAAATATTTTTATTCATAGTGTGTTTTGGAAATTTAGAAAACTTATTTTCCTTTTTAACACTAAAAACTATATATAAATTTCAGTTCTTTTTTAGAAACGAAATACGAAGCAGTGCCGTAACGTACACCCCCACATCGGGGGGGGGCTGCAGGCAAGGGGGCTCAAAACCTGACTTATTCCAAGTACGTATCTTTTGTAAGATCCGGTTTGGCGTCCAAAACTTGACTTTGCAGAGGGTCCTAATATTCTCCTTTACGCCACTGATACGAAGTATATATCATACAGAAAACAGGATAAAAATAATTCAAACAAAAATTAGCAAAGCAATTAAATGAGAGATTCTCTGGGTACTTCAATGAAGATTATATATATCATAAAATCCGGCGTATAAAGCGCAGTTTTAACACAAAAAATAAGATCGAAATTTACGTTTGCGCGTTATATGCCGGGTATAAAAAAAAGAGAAAAAAAGATGGGCATAGAAAAAAAAATTCTTATACGTATTTCGAAATGCTGTTTATTTAAAACAAAGGACATACCTTATGAACTTTAAATGTTGTAATTCGAGAAGTATACTATTTTTTTCAAAAACTTGGGATATTACCTCTAATATATGACTTCAAAACATAAGAGCATTACACATGTACATTTCAAGTTTCATCGTAAAAAAAGGGGTACGTGTTATACGCGACAAATTTATCTAAAGATTAAAAATTGCGACCTGAAAGCATAAGTGCGCGTTATACGCCGGATCTTACGGTAATATTAATGAGGAATTTTCTTAATTGATAAATAAATTGTTCCATATTAAATTATCCTCAGTTTTTGTGTGTATCCTTCATTTCAAATTCTAAAATTACAATGTCTGAGAATCGAACGACCATGCCATATAGAAATTGTCTATATCAGTGATTCCCAAAGTGGTCTATATCGACCCCCAGGGGTCTACGCTGGCCTGCAAGGGGTCTACATCGGCAGGGAAAAAATTGGGGGGTCCATGAAGTGTAAATTGGGGTCTATGATCGTGACTCTCATTTAACCAGTTCGTACTTCTAATTTTAACTTTTAAAATGAATAGAAAGGGGTGTTGCATATTTACTTACGTAATATTTTATTGTAATATTAATGCATCTATCTATCTTGAATAAGGGAATATCGTAAGAAAGTTTTTAATTGCTTTTTCAAGTGAAAAGAATCCAATCTTCATAACAAAAAAACGGATGCTATTAATAGAGGAGATTTAAGAATTAGCCTAATAAAATTGATACTAAATGTTGAAAATTTATTAAAAAAACATCAGATTCGCACCTTCCATTAAAACCATTTGTTTATTACTCAGTTGTTTTGTGTAACAGGTGCTTGATTTCAGTTTTATTAATAAACGTTTAAAATTCAGATGTGTTTGCTTTCTTAAGTTTTTCACACTCAGTTAAAAACTTAAATCTTTTAAAGTACGTAGCTCTGTACCAGCTATCAGAAACACATTTAAAATGTTGAATTTGTAAAAATTTAATATAAAGTAAGCAGGTCTACCTCAAACCGGAAAACATCGCAAGGGGTTTATGAGATTAAAAAGTTTGGGAAACTCTTATCTAGATTCATCATTCAGGCTTATGGTTATTCTACGTTATAATAATTTGTCATTGGTAACTTTTTTCTCTTTTCTAAAAAAAATTAAATTTAAATCTGTAATATGTTTGTAAGCTTTTGTCGATATTTGAGATTCCAAGTTTTATCAGCAAAACGTACAATCAAATCAAATACAGGGGCTGTTTCAAACCATTAGTTGGCAGTTCAAACAATGATTCGTCGCTTTTGCATCAACTCACATCTGCCTTCTGCAGCCAAAACTACAATTTTTCATCCTTTTTGAATTAAATAACTATAAATATTCCCCCTAATCGTCTTGTCGACGATTCTCCTTAGATAAACATTCAGTAATAACCGCAAATCAACATCTTTATTCTTTACATTTATCAACCTTAACCGTTAGGTAAACACAATTACCGTAAGCCCGAGTAGAAATTTGCAGCCTGTGTGTAGAGAACAAAATGGTCATTAGAAAAAATAGCGCCTGCAGACTGCGCCCATCGGAACTAGACAGTGACGAATGATATAATGACAGGAAGTGTGAAAATTTACACTTATTGAAAAGAAGGTCTTGCCTATCATTAGACACAACCATCAACTTATATATGTTGCTTATCGTCATCTTATCTGTGACCAACTATCGGTTATTACGATCGCAATCACGTTTTTAGCAGGCGATGCATTCGTAAAAACCTGTATTTCGACATACGTTCTCTGGTGTCTTTTTTTTTTTTTTTTTTATGGTACTTTCGGACTGTGTTTGCACGGAGTGTTGATTATACTTTTCTCGAAGACTAACCATGGGGTCTTGTCGAATAATTCAGTTTTACGTATTTGGTTTAGAGTTAATCTCTATTTCCTTTTTGAAATTGTATACCTTTGAAAATCACATTTTTAGCGCTGCAGGATCCAGGAATATTGAAAATAATAATGTAGTATTAGTTATGAAGAGAAAACCGTTACAAAAAAAAAAATCTCAACAATTCTATGTATTGATTCTTATCTTAAGGCATTAGGAATTATCGCTGTCATCTATTGATGCAAATTTAATTATTTTTGTCCATGAATGTCAATTTGATTAATGATAAATTTATGTGAAGAGCATGTTTTAAATTATCCGAAATGGTGTTCAAAATTTCTTAAGCCTGAATCTTTCTGAGTTCAACTTTCGTTAAAAAAATGGAATGTCTATTAAAAGAAAAAATATATTTGAAGCGTTATCTGAAGATTTTAAATTTCTTTAAAGTGATTTTTATCTATGTAAAAATAACACTGTGCTACTTGGAGACTTTAACAGTCTTTAGTAACATTATAGTTAATTTCATCTCCAGCAATTCTGTTAATTTTTTCCAATCCCCTTATCATCAGTAGCTCACACAGGAATTTTTTATGGGTTGGGGGGGGGAGTCCCGGGTCGAAAGTCCACCCCTTTCTAGTACTTACAGCAAACTATGTATTTTCATGCATTTTTGTTCTCTTTACATGAAACGAAAATGGCTTAACACGGAAAAATTTCCTTTCTGGAATGAGTAATATTCGATAATCACCAACCACGCAGGCGAGATTTAAGAGGAATGTGAAATTAAAGAGAGGCGGGGGTTTAACATGTTTCGTTGAAGGGAGACTGACTTAGCTTTGAAATACCAGTGGCGCAGCAAGAAAGTATTAGCCCCCCTGCGAAATCAGATTTTGTTCCCCATCCATGATGTGGGGGCTACGATCCACCACTGCATCTGTCATCAGTTGGCTTTGGAATTCGGTGACGGGTGCATCACAGTACCAGTAAAAATCAGAGTTTGGTTCGTGGTTTTTTTTATACTATTTTAGAAGAATTTTTTTACAAGTACAATGGTAAATATCTCAGAGGAAAAGCAAACTGCTACTTCATTTAAAATGAAAATGGAGTTTCTTAAGGCTGTTGAGCAAAAACAGAAGACGAAAACGGAAATTTGTAAAAAATTTGGTATTGCTATATTTTGTAGAAAAAATTCCTGTGAATGTTTTTGTTTCATTGATTTTTTGTCAATTACATACATACCTATGTAAATAAAATGTACTCTAACAAACTTCATTTCTTATTATATATGTTTTGGATTTTTTTGCAATATCCTTTAACATAAAATTCTTCTAGCACTAAAAAGTATTTCAATCTCCTCAATTTCGTGTTAAGCGATTTTCACTGCAGTTTTTGATTTTTAACACAGCTTTTTTCTTATGGTAAGTATACTGACCACCATCCATAAGGAAATATTAAAAAATAATAAGCTTAATGCTTTTTATTTCTTTTGAATTTTATATTTAGGAAATATATTTCGTAAACACCACAAACTGGGAAAGGAATTGTATATTATAGCTTTTTTCATTCATAGATGACAAAATACAATATTACACTGCGAAAAACCGGTATTCAGAACGGAGTACAAAATTCTCACTTTTGAATACGTCATATACTCAAAATAGCTCCGATGCAAACATACTCAAATTTGAGAAAAGCCCATTCTCATCTTTGGCAACGCCTACGTACTCAAAATTGTAAACATCGCATACTCATTTTTGAACCTGTTACTGGATCAAATTTGAGAATATAACAGCTAGATGAGTGTGTAATGCACTTATTTATGAGTATTTATGGGTCAAATATGAGTTTGTATGTTATTTATTTTCGATACTGTTGTATCCAATACGAATTTTTAACATAAAAATATACATCAAATCAAATTTAAAGGGATCTAAATATGCGATACTTAAGTTGGTAAATTTCATTTTTTTCCATCTTATATATTATTTAATTTACATTTTATAAAGTTTTTACCACTTAACTTCGAAAATCTAAATTCCTTTTGCATTTATTGTGTTACAAAAAGGTACTTTAGTATCATCGCAAAAATTCCAACGTTCAAGATAATTCGCCATGTCTCGTACGCGTTGAATTAGCAACCATGTACTTAATTTTATATGCTGTCGCCAATACAAAAAAAATTTTACTTTAAGAAAAAAATACAACTATTATTTGATCAAAAACTTTGTCTTCGAACTTATACATCAGATTTAAATCTTTGAAAATAATAAAAATAGATTCGATGAAATAGTTAAACAAATTTGTAAGCATTTGAACTAGTTCCAGAAGCAATTTCGTTTATTACAAGTTATATTTATGTTTCTAAAAGAATTATATTGTTTCTTTTTAAAATCCTATACAAGCAGAAAATTAACTTTTATTTAAATTCAGTCTTTCAATAATAAGTTATTAGAAATATCTTGGAAACGATAGGATGAATAACAGACTTTATATAGTAAAAATTTCAAAACAAAGTAAGAAAGAAATAGTTCTTTACATATTATGTAATGAAGAAAAAGCCTTTTGACTAAAATAACACTCATTAGGCCCAGGTGTGTAAGTTTTTTTTTTATGAATTGTTTTGTTTAAATAGAAACACATTCATCTAGGTGGAAATATAGAAAAATCCATTGCAATATATATTACAAATTAAGCTAGTTTTTTATTCATATCAACTGATTTTATACTCTCCTATTACCAAAGAAAACAAATATTATAGTTTTTAAGTTAATGTTTTTATAATCAAAAATTAAAATACTTAAAAATTTCAGTCCTTAGAAGAATGTAAAAACAACTAAAACAGTAGAACCATAATCCAATATACAGCATTTTATTTTCAATGCCTCTTTTTTTTTTCAATGATTCACTGTAAACAAGAAAAATAAAACAAACCAAAATCATATTTTTGAAATATTTATTCTGGAAATTGGACATATACATATCATACATTCAAAAAATAAACAAAAATATAAGTGAGATTTTTAAAACAACATACCTTCATCTATAAGTTATTTTTTATAAACACTATACAATCGATACTATAGTCAACCCCATTGTTTTAATGTAATATATATTGAATTATTTGCTTACTAATAGAAATGAAATTAATGCAAATTAAGAATAAAGCATTCATCATCTAAAAACACGACAACAGGTTTAAAAAGTATGATTTTCTAAATATTACACATGAAGGCATGTATTTTTTTGAAGTTCACATGTATAAAAACTACTGTTCAAAAATACCACACATTGGAACAATATATATATCAGTACACTACACAGCGAATATCTTTTAGGCATGGTTTTGAAATTGCTGCAAATAAGATTTTGGTATCCAATAGTTTTCAATCTAAGATGATGGTCTCGCAATAAGAACTCAACATGAAAATAGTTTAAAAGAATGGCTTATTCCTGACAAAAAGAGGAATTACATTATGAAGCAAAAAATGTAAGTACTTTTTGTAGAAAACCAATTAGAAAAATATGGGTGCCAGGATTTTTAAAAAAAAACAGAACACAAGGTATTTAGAAATGCCAGGAAAAACTATGGAAATTGGAATGTGGGGAAAATGGAAAAATAATAACTGCATTTAAAAGCGTGGGGTGCTTGATATCAATTGTTATAATTTCTTAATAGTTCTATTCTGTAATACAAAGTTAGTGTAAAAATGTAGTACAAGGGTCCCCCACCCTTTTACCACAATGACATTAATTTTCTCGTTAATCATTTTGTTCTAAGAAAGTATAAGTGCTGTTTTTTTTTCTTCATCTTAAATACGTTTGATTAATTTTTGTATTGTTTACATATATTTTCATTACGATCCACCTTGTCCCACTATATTCACTTGCCGCCATCTCATTCTGGCTTGGCGCTTTTTTGGTTTGTTGCCAAGGGTGTGGGCTCTCCTAGGACTGAACCCATGGGTTCAGACCAAAAAAGCGCCAAGCCAGAATGAGATGGAGCAAGTGAATATAGCGGGACAAGGTGGATCGTAATGAAAATATATGTTAACAATACAAAAATTAATCCAACGTATTTAAGATGAAAAAAAAAACAGCACTTACTTTCTTACTGCTGATCTTTTCCGAGTTGAGGCTACAGCATGACAGCGGATTTTAACAAAAAGCCTTGAAGGCCTCATTGTTAAGAGAATAATCATGGGAGTGCGGCCATAAATATTCTGCGAGGCAATGGTCGAACATACCCATTCAAAATCTCCATCCAAAACAGCACTCTTTCGTTCGTAAAATCCCATTCGCTCATTACATTTAGAATATTCATAATTGAAAGCAATCAATCCTTCCTTCATACACCATTCAATCAATTTTTTCTTACATTTCGCATTCAACAAAGTACAAAATTCAAAGGTATATCCACTCACATACGTGCCATACTTCCAGCCCTGGGCCCAACAACAAAATGACACAATTCGATATGCCCGCTGACAAAATACAAAAATTCCAGAAATAGTTAGGTTTACCATACATAATGTATCAAAGTAGAGTTACCAAGATGGTGCAATTATCACCAACCAAAATAATTTGCTCCAAGGGTGTGGGCTCTCCTAGGACTGAACCCATTCTTATATTAAGATTTACTTTTTAGTATGATTAACTATAAAAGCATTTTTTTTTTAAACTGTGGTGTTTCATGTACGTCAGACTGAACAGATTTCAGTACTTACGTATTATCAAAACAATCGCCAGCTCTATTAATAATTCACTGAATTGACAATTTCTCAATTGGTACTTACATCTTATTGGCGACATTATATGAAATGAAGCACCTAGATGCCAATTTTCAGTGTGTCATCGGGGTTGCCAACTTGGTGAGTTATTAATAGAGTTGGCAATTGATGCGATATTTCATAAGTACCCTCCAATTTCCTGTGTTGTACATGCTGAATTGGCAACCAGGTGCTTCGTTTCATATAACGTTGCCAATAGGTTGCAATAATATATAAGTAGGGGAAACCTGTGTACCTAGGGCCATATTTTTTCAATGCACAAAAACAGAGCCCCTGGCCTGTTTAAAAATGTGAAACTAATATGCACTCATCATTATACTATCATCCGATTGTAAATATAAGAACTTAAAATATTAAATTCTGTGAAATAAAAGGTTTTAAAAAAATTCACAAGTGGCCCTAGGTACAATATTATACAATAGATACAACATTGTACGTAGGGCCTTTCCCTGAAAGTTAGGTTTCACTCTGTAATCAATAGAAAACAAACATACACACATGAATTTAATAAAAGAAACAATATCAGCTAATACATTGATTTATCATGTAACCATTTAAATTGCAATGTGCCAAATTATTAATGAATTGCACATATTTTGATCCAACATTTAATTTTAAAAACTGGTTCCAAAAGTGAGCTGCATACATCGTCGTTCTGAAGCATCAACAGATTAGGGTTTAGACAGTTTCAACAGAATATTTCTGTTGCCAGTTTTATAAGTTTCTTCTTTATCATAAAGAAACTTATTTGAACGTGCAATATTCTTCAGAAACTTAACACTCTTGTGTTCTTTTTTAACATCCATTACTTCTGCCATATAAAAAGTTTAGTTTTTTGCCTTGTGTTTTTGTTAAACAAAAGTCCCCCCCCCTTTTCAATACTATCAGTTACTGTAGAATTTGCATCATCAGTGGAATGTGAGAATCTTCAATATCTGATAATTCTTATATTATCTGCATTAGGTTTTGACCATTTTATTCAGTCAGGATTTCTAGGTATCTAAAAAGTTAGGAATTTATATTTGCTCATTAAGAGAAAATTTAATTGAAATATCATAAAAATCTGATTTAGAATTATATTATTTTTGTAACTATAAAAAATTGGGGGTTTTTTGTTAATTAAATGCATTCTTATGTTTGTATAAATAAAATAATCCTGAAAAATAACAATAATGGTAGCTAAGATATTTTTTTATAAATCAAGCATGTTGAAAGTTTCAGAACAAAATATACACTCCTCTCATTTTAATAACATCCAATAATAATAAAAAACTTGACTAAATCAAAATGG
The DNA here is from genome assembly GCA_019973935.1 of Trichonephila clavipes. Taxonomy (NCBI): domain Eukaryota; kingdom Metazoa; phylum Arthropoda; class Arachnida; order Araneae; family Nephilidae; genus Trichonephila; species Trichonephila clavipes. The sequence continues at coordinate 739,111 of BMAU01018101.1, read as the reverse complement.
TTCAGATAATTAAGACCATTTTCCTCTTTTTATCATGAAAACTTTTTCAATAAAATAATAACATAAAGAATATTAATTGCAATTGTACCAAGGTACAAGGCAACTATGTGGCCCCAGGTACAAGACTAGGTAATTTTATACAAAATGTCTTCTGCAGAAAATCCACATGGAGAGAGGATTTTTTTAAAAATCTTATTTAGTACTTAATGCTACAAACAAAATTATGTACAAGAAAAAAAATTCAAAGAAAATTTTTTGACTTACTTTGTACAACAATAAAAAGAGATGAGCTACAGAACTTTACTTCGGACTATGTAAACATGTTTTACATTTATAACTAACCACAACTTTCTTTTGAAAAATTTCAGTTTTAATAAGATAAAGATTTTTTAAAAAAATTAAGATCCCGTGAAAACATCGCACTCACTCACGACTAGATTAAAGGAGTGTATAAACAATGTGCTGAATGCCCTTATAAAAAGAATAGAAAAACTAAATTTAAGAGTGAAAAATGTAATAAACATAATGTATTTCCTACTTTTCTTTCTTTTTTATACAAATTTTATGGTATAATCAGAACGTAAACATCCTTGGGGGTGTGAGATACCCTGCGCAAGAACTTTAGGCCATTTTTTTCGCATGAGTGATGCAGGGTTATAAGATAAATTAGTACTTACATACATGGCAATAATTGTTGGCAATACCAATTTCGCATGTGTCATATGCGCTGAATTGCCAATCATATGCTTCATTTCATATAATGTCTCCAAAAGGTTGTGATAATATGTAAGTACTGATAAATCCAATTTAAACAATGTCGAGATCCATTATTAATAAAACAAAATAGTCGTTAAATATTATTAATCAAGAACATTTAATATTTATATGTAATGTCTAAAAATAAAAAGCATTCTTGAAATATAGATTACATTCAATTTTACTAACTAATTTTGCTCATTCTGTAATTTCTGTTCAGTAAATTTTGATTCTTTCAATATTCGAAAATGAGAGTCAAAGGAATCATAAAGTATATTGAAAAATTGTTGAAGCTCTTTAAATAATTTTTTATGAGAACTTTTAACGCATTTTCCATAAATTTACTAATAAGCTAAAAGGGTTCTTTAAAACTTACAAGAAATTAGACTCATAAAAATTATAGTTTAAAAAAATAAAAAAAAAACACTTATAGTTAATCGAACTAAAAGGAAAAAAATAATTCTTAATATAAGAATAAAATGATTAGCGAGACAATGTCATTGTGATAAAAATGTGGGGTGCTCAATATCAATTGTTATAATTTCTTACTAGTTCTATTCTGAAATGCCGAGTTAGTGTAAAAATGAAGAACAAAAGCACCCCACGCTTTTACCACAATGACATTAATATATATTTTCTCGTTAATCGTTTTAATCTTACATTATGCATTATTTTTTAGTTTAACTATAAAAGCGTGTTTTTTTAAACTATAATTTATTTTTCATTTTTTAGTTCGATCTACAATAAAAGCATGCTTTTTTAATTTTTTAAACTATCATTTATTTATTTCCATTTTCAAAGAACGTGGGCAATTTTTTATATTATAATAAGAAATTACTGACATGAGTTTTTTCGCTTTAGAGTTGTAACAGCCTTTCAGTCACCAAATCTGGAAATGGGAAATTGTTAATCGCCATGATCCTTATCAGGACAATGGAACAAAATTATTCTATTGTCATCAGTCCTTGAAAAGTGTGCAAAATTTCGAATTAATCAGACCTTTTAGAGTGGGTAAAAATGTAGTTCAAAGATTCCGTTACATACAGGTGAAGCTTATAAAAGAGTCTAAAAAGATTACTAATTGAAAACGAAAATTTATTTTGTAAACTTGCCTTTTTCAAACCATGCAAGGCATTTTCGAGTTCAATATGAAAGTAAAGTTAAAATTATTAAGATGATCAACCATTCTCCTTTTATAGATCCTGTCCTTCCTCGAAAAGTGTCCTTTTTTCAATATTTTAAAACAGATCTGTTAATCTCTGTATTCAGAGATGAACCAAACATGTTTCCAATATGTCGAGGAATAGTCTGAAACAAATATCACAGGAAATAACAGTTTTCAATGGTGTTTTTTGACTTTTCACAAGTAAATTGGGCAGATATAGAAAACTGTGTTGATTTTTTTATCAAAAGAAATGCCTGATATTAAAATCATTGACAATGGTCAGTTTGAAGACTGAATGTATACTTAAATTATAATAAAACTGAAACAATTGGAAAATCAACATGCTGAAATTGATAAGATGGATTGAAATACTTAACCATTTCAAAAATAATAATAAAAATAATTTAGTTATTCTTTTTTAATTTACATTGTGCTGCCCTGGAACTAGTGCACCAGTTGAGTCTTTTCAGTTCGTAATTTATGGACAAGTCAGAAATCAAGATTGAATGTTGATATTTTTTAGTTGCAGTACTTATAGTAAAGATGAAAGGTAATTTTTGCTCCGAAATTTCCGATAAATTATAAAATATATTGAGAAACGAAACAATGCATTTTTGTTTGAATTAATAAAATGTTTCATACATTTCCGTTGTAACTTTTTCTTAAATTTTTCGTTCTCCTTTTCATTTTAAAAATCTGGTCACCTTAAAAGTATTCCAAAGTAACACAATTATTTGCCTGAATAATTTAAACAAAATGACTTATTATGAATCAAGTAAATTATATTACATTTATAACACTAATCCGCCAAAAGAAGGTGAATATTTATCCCATTAAATTTTTCGTTAAAAGGCAGTTACTTAAGAAATACAAATGAGTACATTTAACTCAAAAATCAAAACAATCTTGTACTCATGTGTTCTTCCGCGGGTAGCGTGGTAGATACAAAAACGTCGCATAGCTGGTCAAGTGACGTGGAAGATTTATGAGAATTAAATTTGTTGTTAAGCCCCAATTATCAAAATAGGCCACCAAAAAAATAGCCGATATATTAAAAAGTTTCTCAAAATAGGTCCTGCAATCCTGAATATCTTTTTTAATTTTTCCGAAAGCATTAATTAGCATTTTTGGGGATTTTGAGTATATGTAAGGAATCAAATTCAATCAAGGCATGCGGTCAAATCTGATGCAATCATAGTCATTTCAAATTGAGTGTATCTACGTACTCATTTTTGAGTAAATCTTTTTTCTCCGTGTATTTACCGTGAAATTTTGAAAAACACCGGAGATACACATAACGAGACACGCAAGTAGTGCACACATGTCGTGTTCTCTTTTGATGTGCCTTTGTAGAGCATAAACGACAACTCTTGTATGTATTTCCTAAAACTGGAATATGGTTACAAATTGAGTCTCACTTGGAACGCTCTTTTTTTTTGCCCAGAAAACTTAAATGTCGTCCTTTTCGTTTTTTTTTTTTTTTCGATTTAAAAATCCTGAAATCGATTGGAGTTTTTGCCGAAGACGAAAACCTAGTGGGTCTTGAGAGCCCATATCTCTTCTACATAATTTCTACAAAATAAAGGAACTGACAGTTGCCAGATCAATGAGGAAGTAAAAAATTCGATGCCATCATTTCCGGGAGCGTCTTCCAATTGCTAAACGTTCTCGAAGTCGATCAAAGTGATCTACCCCGCCCATAATCTCATTATATGCGGCAACAGCTGTTGAACACAATACTTGGATATCGACCTATCTTTCTTAATCCTGTTTTTTTTTTTTTTTGGGGGGGGTGGAGGGAGTTGGAAAAAAAGTGTGTAAGGGTTCATAATTTTTTTTAAATTTTCAGAAGTTATTAATAGATGTCAGCACACAAATAAAAAGTGGTAAAATAGCCTACCATGGGCATTTAAAAATTAGTGCAATTCGCGGTAAGTATACGTAACTAATGAATATGCAATGACAGATTATGTGGTATTGAGTGAGTGAGTGATTAACGTCGCACTGTTCAGCTACACGAGGGCGTTCGGTGCCGGACCTCATAATTTTGTACCATGGTCAGGTGTCCCCTCTCCTAACTACCACACCACACCAACGGGAGGACGTTTCAGCTCGACAGATTTAATGTGCATCGCTCCCCTACACGGGGGGTTTTCAGTGGTACTATGCTCGAACTCATGACATGCCAGCCACGAGTCCGTTACCTTGACCACTAGGCTACCGCGGCCGCCTGTATAATATTGAAACAAAGACCAAAATAAGAGATTATATAAGCGCGATTCTACATATCTTCCCATATAGGAAAATAAAGATTTTAAATCCCAGATACATTAAAGTGAAGTGCATTCAAGTGAAGTAATCTTCCCCAAAAGGGCCATACATTAATCTTTGTTGATGGGACAGGATATCATAATTTGTTGACAACGAATTTGCACCTCTATTAACAAATTATCGGAGTTATCAGTACATTTTATTTACCCTAAATGTAGTTTTTCTTCTTCGTCTCCGAGTTCGATTGCTTATGTTTTGGAAGGATCCTCCGTTTCAGCATTTTTTTCGAGCTCTGTTAAAATAGGTGGGGAGTGTTAAGAATTCCCTAACGAATTCTTATTGTAACCGCCAGAGGGCGTCTGAACACTAAAGTTTCTTTTTGTTTGCAAATAATCTGTACTTCCGAATGTAGCTCTCCTATCTTGAAGGTACCAGGCCTAACAATACTGGAGAAAATAAATGTTAAGTTTGTGTTCTGCTCTCCCTCATTGATGTCTTGCATTTAATGTCTGAATACGTAGAACATTTTTACCACGATTAAATACTTGGCAATTTACATTACAAAAATTAAGAATTAAATTCACTTGGAAAGGTATTTTTTATTCGATCCTTAATTTTCAGTTACCCTAAAAGATGATATTGGTCTTCTATTGTTTTTACATATAATTTATTGCATAATGTCATTTACATATAATTTTTGCCTTAAGGTATCCGACTACGTTCGGAACCGCGATTTTAAAAAAACGCATAAATGGATAATTTTCATGTTTAGTGTCACTCAGATTAGAATACATGTATAAAATTGTTTTAAGGACATTTTGACAAAAAAAAAATTATTTAAATATAATATTTAGCTCAGACCACTCTACAGAGGCTCAACTAGAATTTTTGAAAAATTCACATTATTTTCAGTTATCGCCAATTGAAATAATTATTGGCGTTTTTTTTAAATTACTCCCCTCTGTTGTCGTAAAATACGAATAAATCCACTTCTAAGTTATGTGTTTCAAAAATTCTAGTTGAGCCTCTGAACAGAGGCTGAGTTATATACAGGCAAAATATTATTCTAATAGAAGCATTTTTCACAAAAGGAGAACATTTGAAAAAAAAGATTATTCTAAGTTAATTTTTTGCCAAAATATTGTATTTTAAATTTTTTTTTGTCAAAATGTCCTTAAAACATTTTTATGCATATATTCTAATCTGAGTGACACTAAATATAGTGAAAATTATCCATTTATGCGCTTTTGAAAATCACTGTTCCGAACGTAGTCGGATACCTTAACATTTCATAGCGTTATACAGCGTAGTTTATGTTACTGTATTTTCACTTTAACAGTGCAAATGATTATAGAATAACGATTCACATTTCAAATTTTATCATTAATATCACACGAAAAAATAAATCTATGCAGACGAGAAACTGATGTTATATTTCGGCATATGCGATGGTTAACTTTTGGTTTTACAAAGTTTTTGATTTTAAAAGCTCAAAATTAATTTCTAGCTTTGTAGAAGTAACACATAAAATAATAGCAGTATATGAAAGGAAACTCATTTTTAATAAACCTAAGTTCTAACAGTGTCTGGAGAAAATATTATTTTAAAAGAAAATGTTTCTCATGTTTTTGGTTCTTGAATTACTATTAAAAGTTTTGTGTGCTAATTCTTATTATAAATTAGAATAACTCTGAGGGTAATAATAATATAGATTTCATGTATGTTAAGAATCTTATAACTACATACTGGATATCACATATTATTTACCATCTAATTTAAAACCTAAATATTAACTATTGTCATTAGATCACTGTTGGCATAGTTCATGCATTTACTCAGTATATAATGGTTTTCTGACTCCTTTACAAGCTTTTGAGCCATAAATGAAATATTTACATGTCTAAACGAAATAATCTTAAAATACTGTGATATAAGTATAATACAGTAAAAAATATGGAAGTTATAGTTTAACTTATTTACTTATTTTTTAGAATAAATTACACTATATATTTCTTAAATTATAATTCATTTAAGAAAGTAATAAAACTGATCTTATGAAGATAACACATTAATTAAATACTCTCTGCATCTCAAACTACCAAACAAACTAGAAAAAGTGTCAAAGGCTAACTCAAAGCGGGCTCAACAAATAGTACCCTTTTAAAAGTAGAATACTTCCACTGTTATCAAGAAAAATAAATTTAAATTTTTGCTTATTTTAATTTAAACATTATTTTATGCCTCATAATTCTTATGATATGAATTATATTTATAAGCAATCCTTAATAATTGAAATTATGATGCATTCAGTTTATTAATGTTTTTTGTTATGAAAAAAATGAATAATAACGCCCTTTTCGTTTTACTAGAAGTATCACTGATTTAATTTAGTAACATTTATTTTTGCATCCAATTTAAGAAGATTGAAACAAAAACTGCATGTTAAGTATAGTAATACATTTAAAAGAACCATTATATCAAAATTCGATATAGTATGTCATATATTTCATTCACCCTTGTTATTCTATTCTATTTACCCCAATCTCAAATTACATAATATACTTCAAGGATTTATTCGAGAAGACTGTGGTGGGAAATTGGCTATTATTCAAAAACAGGCCGACTCCCCAATGTCTAATAAAATGTATTAAATCTAACTCCAGTTATGTTTCTATATCATATGATGTTTTGTTAAATTTTTATTCTTACATTTCCTATCAAATTTTTAATAGTTTCCTCAGAACATGGGTGTGCAATTGTTTCGATTCGCGGGTCGCATTGTGGGAGCTGAAGATACCGAAAGACAGCACCTTTTTAAAAATGATAGCATTCATTACAAAAAATAATAAATATAAGTTAAATAAAATAGGATAGTTTTATTCAATTTATTTAATGTACTAATTTCAGTGTCTATAGCAGCAGGCACATTTAATTTTGGAATCAGTTTAATGACACAAATGTACTTTATCATACTTTTCTACATTTTTTTTAAAAATTAGGAGTGATTTATTATGTTGAAATTCTCATCACAGCCTGCAAGTTTATGTCAGCCAACTTGCATTTGTATTTACTCTTGTTGAGCTTCATGCAAGAAAAACTTTGCTAAAATGAAAAGAACAAATCCCCACAAATTTCTTCGTACATGGAAAAAACATTTCCTTTACACTGTGATCTAATTGCAAGGCAATAAGTTCAAACTGAAGCTCATTAGGTGCTGTATGAATATCAACAGTAAAGGGATAATAGAGCAAATATTGAATTTAGGCTCAATATTCTTATAATTCTGAAATGTTCTTGTGACCTTGTCCTCCAAACTCTGCACCTCATTTTTAAGACCTTATCACACGTTCACGTTTCAAGCAATTTTCCAGCCAATTTCGAACAATTTCTACCTAGTTGCCAAAACAACGGCTCCAAACAAGTTTTTCGCAGTGAGCTGGAAAACTTGTTCCAAATAAAAGTTGCTTGAAATTCCAGCCAATGGTGTTCTTCGGCACTCAACGTCATAAACAAGATGGCGGCTTCGGTCTCGTTAAACGCATCAGATATGGCATATTAATGGTGATAATATTTTATAAAGGTGTACAATATATTTTAAACAGAGTAGTGCTCCATTTCTGTTAACGCACATCAACAAAAGCGCGAGCGAAATAAAAGAAACAATATTGGATGTTCGCTTTCCGAAGCAGAAAAATCGGCCAGTAATTTTTCAATGTAGAGATACAGCGCGGCTGACGTCAGAGCATATCGTTTTGCTAACGGCAGCCCTTCACCCTCAGATTGGGCGAAAAAGATGCTCGAACAATGTACGAGTGATGCGGTCTTTAATAAAAACACTTTCAAAAATAAAAGACCAATCTTTGATGGCGCACGGGAAAGAAATCTCGGTTCAAAGTGGAATTTCTGACTGTCTTGGCGGATCGCTATTTGCCCACCCCTGGTTAAGAAGCATATTAAAACTTTTTTGCTGAACAATTTCATTTATTTTTTTAAAACGTTCTCCACCAATCCTTTTTTTTAAAAAAAATAATAAATAAACAAAAAAAAAAAAAATAAAATAAGAATGCTTTTTTTTAACCTATAAATTTGTTAAGTCTGAAAAGGTGTGAAATCAACAAAGAAAACTCGTTTAAATTTTGAGTTCTATCGATAAAGTCAAGTATCAAAATTGATATTCGTAACACACTCATTTCACTAAACACATTTTTTTTCATGTAAATTATTATGTACTAAGTTATAATATGCAGACAGTTTAATTGTATGTAAGTGGACTATTACCATCGATCTCTGGGAGCAAATTACGTGAAGTATAATTTCAGGGTAAGATAAATTATGGCTTTTTTAACGTTGTGGTTTTCATGTATTTTTTTAAATAATAATAATAATAATAATAATTAGGCTTGCATGATTTATTGCATCATTGTTTAAAGCAAATGTCTTATTTAGTATGTTATTAAATAAGAATAATTTAGTAATGTGTTAGAAACCAATAATATATTTTAAAAAAATATTTATACACTACTTAAATAGTATAAAAAACAATTAATTTCCTTTTAATGAAAAATTAATAAATACTAAAGGAATTTATCTCTCGAGGGACAAAATAAAATATTTTCTCAGTTAAAACTGGAAATAAAAAGATCTTGAAACTCTAAAATATGTGTGTTTGATAATTATTATAATAATTATTTTAAAAACTAAAAACATATATTAAAGAATTCAAGAAAAAATTGACTGTAATCGAAACTCAAAAGATATGGTAGTAATCAGTGGTGCACACGGGAATTTTTCAAAGGGGGGTCCGGGTCGAAAGTTCATCATTCTTGTATCATGCTCCTTTTGATTTTGTCGATTTTCAGGAACAAAACGCAGTAAAAAACTTAATTATTGAATAAATAAGTAGAATTAATTAATAAAATTAATCATTAATAACAAATACTTAATTAAATTTTACGTACTATGTACTTAGAATTATAATCAATCGAAAAAAATCAAGGGCTTTGGGGAGAGGGGGGGTGTCCGGACCCCCAGGACCTCCCCCCTTGTGTGCGCCACTGGTAGTAATACAAATTATATTAATAAACACGTATCTTAATCGTAAAAATCACGATTACTAAAGATTGCAATAAAAATATTCACACCATTTTTTTTATTAATGCTTTTTTTTAAACGTTCAAATTAAAATTCAAGTTGCTTTCCTCATTTCAAGCACGAAGATTTTTTTTTTTAAGTTATGGTCTGGTCTTTTAAATATACTTTACACTGAATGACGCAGAATAATATATTTTGTTGAATATTAATTTTTAATTATACTGTTTAATTTCTATGATCTAACTTAATTGCCTCTTGTTCTACTGTAAACAAATTGGAATTAAGTTTCCTTTAAAAAGCAATATACAGATATTTTACCTTTGAATACAGATATCTTTCTTCTTTTTACAAAAAGTTATATGTACCTTGAAGAACTCCTAACTTTACCATTTCCGTATTAGTAGCAGTGGCGTAACATACTCCCACGCAATCCACGCTGCTCGGGAGGAATGGCCCTAAGTTTGGCCGACGTGAAGTACTGGCTTGGGGTCCGAAACCTATCTTTGCAGGGGATCCGCTATGCCACTGATTTGTAGAATAGATATTAAGTCTAGCTACCAATTATCGATACTAAGTCTAGCTACCAATTATCTTTTGAAATAAGCTCTTTGAAATATTTGTTCAGAAATATATCTGAATGCGAAATATGTATGGAGAATAATAATAAAAAAAGAGGATAGTAAAGGTATTAAAAAAAAACGAAAAATGAAGCTGACACCAAAAGAAAAATTATGCAATTAAAAGTAAGTGTGATTTAGCCTCAAGGAAATTACTAATCATTCAAAAAGTTCTTGTAGCGGAAAATCATCATAAGATAGGTACAAAGGGTATAAACTTAAATGTATTTAAAAGTATATTCAGTTTCATTCTTGACAATTATTCCGTTATTTAATGTGATAAATGTATTTAATAAGGTGGATTGAAATTTTTTTTTTCAAAATTTCAATACCTACTAATGCGGAAAACATGTTCCCTGGTATATAGATAAAGGGAAAAGTAAAATAAAAAACTAATTCACGTATGTTAAACACTGCCACAAGGGGAATAGAAAATCAATGGAAAGTCTAAATAATTTTTGTTAAAGGACTTTAACTTGTGCATATAATTTAACCACGTGCATCAATCAGAAATAAAGCACTCCTTTTTAATATTATAGCAGGAATCTAATATCAAATAATTATATTGTATAAAATTATTAAAAATTCTGCTTGTGAGAATATTAGTATAAAGATTTATTTGCATTATGTTAATACCCAGAGTAAAAGTAAAGTTTAAATTATTCATTACAAATAGTGAATTTTTTGCAGAAGAAAAAAAAAATGCATTTCTGAACGTGAAAGAACTTGGTGTTTCCTATCCGGATGTTTACTGAGTTATTCAATAAATTATATTTTTACACTCAATCTACCTAAGAATCAAAAAGAAAAAAAGAAATATGATGATTATATATCAAGTTCTTGTTTCAATTTTATAAATAAACCACAGGAAAAAAAGTCTTTACTGATTATCTCATCAAATGTTTCAAACAAATGATTCAAATAAAATGATCACCACGAAAAATTTCCTTTTTCCTCAAATCAGTCAAAACATTTCTTCGATAGACGGAGTTAAGAAATCGCGGACACTAATCTAAAAAACAATGCCCAATACGAAATAAAAAAAATAATTATTACTTGTATTGCACAACACTAAATTAAACTACGTTTCAGTCACTCTCTCTCTCTAGTCATCATTACTCTTTAAGTAATCTTGCAATTATCTTCGCCACATTCCAAAATCCGATATAAATTAAAATCTCGACAGAGCCACATCATGTATCCTTGACGTTTTATCAGAATGCTTGTTGAATCGGAACGATTTATTATAAATATTATACAGAACCCAACAACAGACCGTAAGTTATATGCCATGAATTGTAACCTACTAACGGTATTTGGCATCATCTCTATCACTACGTGATGAAAATTAAAATCGTTCCAGGTTGTATCGTACTTAACTCCAATCTACTAGCTCCTCGTATCAAAATTCGAGAATAATTTATTATAAATACGACCAAGGCCGATGCAATAAAACCTTCGTCAACGATCTTCTAACCCACCATCGTCCACGGAATGAAACTTTTTCTTTCTTCTTTTTTTTCAGGGGGAAGGTGTGCATATCCCCCATTTCCTATCCATCTTCTAGGAATACAAGTTTATCAGGTATAGATGATCACAGCGTTAAACATCTTGACAACGATGTTTACATTAGAACTTCATCTCTTTGGCTGTAGGGGGAATGATATAATCACAGGTTGTCAGACTGGGCCGACCCCCATTGTGCCCCCTTTTTCTCCTGAAAGGGTGGAAGAGAAAGATTTATGTCTCAAGCCGTGAGCATAGACGCCTTCTTGGAACATTATCTGCTATTCTGCAGTGAGTGATGAGGGGAAACGATGCAAGGTGTAGGAATGGTTGGAGAATTGTTGGAACGTAACTTGTTGGAAATATGAGTAATAATTACGTTGGCTGGTGGTGTTGATGAGCAACAGGTGCGAGGAAGCTCGATGAGGTTCGTTCTGGTTTTTGATAAGGTGTTAACTGCATGTGGTACGTACTTTTTTTTTCCTGATACGAATAGCAGTTAAATGTTTTTCAGCGTCGGATGTCGACTGAAAACGTACAAGTTCCACTCAGTATTTCGCACAGAACTGATATCAACAGAGAAGTTGTTGTAAGAATCATTGTCTCACACAAAATCAGCTTACATGAAGCCTTTTTTCTGCTTAATGATCTTGCTCAGTCGCGCTTATTGGAATTTTTCGAGGGAATGGGTCTCGAGTCGAAAGTCCACCATTCTCGTATCTCTCCAAACATATTCTTTTGATTTTATCGGTTGACGTGAATAAAAACAGTGAAAAATAAATTATTGAATGAATAATTAGCATTAAAAAATAAAATAAATTATTAATAACAAATAATTAAATTATAGGTCAAAAACATAGGATTATAATTAATCGGAAAAATTCAGCGGCGACGTGGTGGAAGGTTTTTCGGATTCCTTGACCCCCTTCCTCGCTTGTGCCATCGATCTCGATGCTTTTCACTACGCTTTAAGAAGTTGCCGTACTTCTGAATCTGTTCCTCCGATGACCATTAGGAAAAAAATGACGCAAAATCCGTTTTAAATAATGTCGAATAACAAAGTCATAGAAATTGCCATGTGGTATTTAGTCGAATATCTCAATGTTCAGTTATATTTGTGATAATCGAAATACTTGTCATCCTAAACTAGACCACTCAATTGCTCCCCATGAAAAAACTCTACTAGAACATCTATTTCGATCACGTTATTATTCAGATATTAATTATTTCGATCAAGTTATAATTAATTCAGCTTTTTATTATTATTATTATAAAACTACACAGCCATTATTACAACGTAATAGTTTTAATTAGATGCTTACTGTTCTCTTAGGCCCCGTTTACATGGACGAAAATGCCGGCAAAATACCGGGACGAATCCGCTTTGTACCCGTTTACACGGCGACCCGGCAAAAATCCCGGGTCGAAATACAGGTCCATTTTTCATACCCTTTTCGACTAGGAACTTTGGGGGTAAAAGGAGAGTGTTTTCTAATTCTCCCATGATGCATTGCGCCAGAGATTCGTTTATTCAAGATGGCTGCTGTTTTGGATTGCTCGCGTTAGACAACAGAATAAATAATAACCCTCATAAACATCTGGGGAGACCAAAACGAATTGGATACAACTGTCCGGGATTCGGAGTTTACACAAGTGCCCATTTTCAATAAAAATTATATTCCATTCAGGTACAGGGAGAGAGAGAGAGAAGGATGTACATAAATTTATATTTAGTATGTTCTGAATGTATGTTTCCAATATTTTAATAAGATGATACATATATTTTAATACAGTTTTTGAGATTGATTTAAAATTATTACAATATAATTCTTTTGAATGTACAAAAAAATTGCATTTTTTTGTTATTTTTCTTGATTTATCTAATTGAGTATTTCCATATAAGAAGTAAAAAATTAGTAATATCTTGTAACTAAATAACTCCTTAAAGGTGTATTGAATTTTTTTTTTTTACTGTGAAAGTTGATATAACCAATAGAATGATCAGTTTTATATTAACATCCCCTTGAATTCATGTGGATAAGAACTTAAAAGAAAATTTCTTTTTTTAAAATCTTCAGTTATGATCCACTTTCACTTAACCATTTAATTTTGTTATTAAAGCAAACCATGATTTACTCTACCAAAAGAGATTTCTTTATACACATATACATACAAAATTATTTTATAAAAGTAGGCTAAGTACTACTTTTTCTCCTTGAAGGATTAAATAATCCCACAATTATAAAACATACTATGAACAAGTTCTTATGAAAACATTGCACATCGAAGAAAATACACACTTTTTTACAAACAAAAATAGTAATTTAGCTTTTTAATTAAAGTTGGTTAATATGAAAGTTTTGGTTTAACAACTAGAAATTCTGAGATGGAAATAAAATTGCTTTTAACATCATTGAAATGTTTTGGGTATCTGAAATAATCTTATAAAAAACTAACATTTGATATGCTTTATACAGACTTCCTTCGTAATTATTACCCTTCAGAAGGTTTGAATTTTTTTTAAAAATGTCTGTCTCCAACATTCTGAAATAAATTAATTGGATGTTTTTGAATAAATTAAGAAACATGTTTAAAGAAATAGGCTTTTTAATAAAATTATAAAGTAGAACAAATTAAATTGTTTTCGTGAAAATTTCTCATATACAGTTTTATTTAATAATCATACTCATTTTAATATACATCATTTATCGACACTTAATTTTAACATTACATGAATGCACTATAAGTAAATAAAGCATTCCATGATCTGCTATATAAATCAGACTCTCTGAAAGAGTAACATTAAACTATAAGGACAAATCGAGGATCTATCTGCCAATATTCAACATGCATAATATCTTTTACAATTATTATATCTCAATTTTTATCTTATTGATGATAACATCTAATAAAATTCTCTGAAAATCTTATGAATGGCTTTTTTGCAATTTATTTACAACAAAAAGTATTAATTTTTAAAAATATTTAGAAAAGAGTATTAAATGTCATTAACCCAAACAAATAAAATGAAACAAAAAAAATTAAAGAACATTATCTCCTAAATCAAAGATTTCATAGATAAAAAAGGTCAAATTATGTAGAATTCTAAAATGTTCACTTTAGGTTTATGACATAAAAACTTAAATTTTTAAACACCTAGTGATTAGGCAATTAATAGTAAACAAAAAAAATTATAAAAACATTTTTTTTCTTCAAAGTTTCTGCAAATTTTATTTACTCTAATTTCAATACTATCAAAACTATTTTAATCAAATTAATGCTTTTTTTTTCATTTTTGGATACAATAAATTTACAAAAGTAAGATTTGAAATGGTCTTCCCTTGTTTTCAAAGAAATTAATGGCAAAAACTAGTCTTTTAGTCAGCCAACTGTGTGAAATATACCAGAAACTAGAAAGCAAAAACCTATAACATTTGTATATAGGTAAGCTACATAGTATTTTTGAGAAATTGTATATGGTATGGGTCTAGATTAAATGAAATATCACAAGAATTTTGAAATTTCAGATCTTACAAACTGGCAGAATTATAAAATCCACTTCTATACAGTCAACTTTCAGAATTTACATAGAACAAATTAGAATACTGAAATCATGCACTTATAGAAAGAAGTTGAATAAAAGAAACAAATACATTACATGTTATTTCGTTATCACTGATATGCAACTGAAGTATCATTTTATATATTACATTAATACTTTAAAAATGGAAGATGAAACGACATCAGAAAAAAAAAAAATTCTGAATTCTCAATCTGAAATTTAATGTTTGAAAATTAATAACAATCATTATTAATTCGATAAGTTACCAAAGTTTATCATTAATAAATTAATCACAATGTGTACTAATTGTAAGCAAGATTCTTTTACCAGGGCATTCCTAAATTTGATGAAACTTCTCAGTTTCCCAAATTACACATGAGCAAAATATTAAATTAAAAGTTTCTCTAAGAAATGCTAAATCAGTACTAGTACCATTCCACAAATTTTGGAACATGCATTAAACAGCCGACTAATTTCGCCAAGCAAAAAGGCATAACAAATTTAAAAAAAAAAAACAATTACATCACTATTATTGTTACTGTGTGCAAACGTGATCAGGGACAGTTTCTACTATTGGCTGTATATCGCAGCATTTGGCGGTTTTTTTATTTTAAGAAATGTGTCGATATTATATATATACAATACAAACACCCCAAATTTGTCCCGTAAGCATATGTTACACAAAAATATCAGTGATTTTGGATGATGAAACACTTATTTTTGAAAAGATTTCTTTGAAATTACCTTTTTTTTACTGAATTCTTCATGAATATAGATTATTGTAAACAACACAATGTCAAGTTATTCATTTAAGGTAAATAGAGAGTTGAAAAAGGTTGTATTAAAATTCTGAATATTTCCATTGCTTTCAGAAAGTAAACATCCTACAGAAAATGTCTATATGTAAAAGTCGTATTTGGTTTCATGATCCTAATTTCCCATAAATATCATAGAACTGATTTAAGTACACTTCTTGGGTCAATATTTGTAACTAACTCAATGCGACAAATTTATTTAGGTCTTAAATTTATTAGCAGGATAATATCAATATATATTAGCATTTACTTTAATACTTATGTAAAAAATCCAGAGTATTCTTATGCTTAATACATTTCAGCTGGGGTTGCAGATTTTTTTAACACACAATGTTGATATGTCAATAACAAGTGTAAAGTCTTTATATGAAATTTATCAAAATTATTGAATTTTACATTTTAATTGTGCAAGTACCAATAAATGCATATTTGTTATCCATAGTAAAAAAAAAGGTACATCTGTGTGAGAAAAATTTGTATCAGTCAAATTCTGGAAAACAAATATGTTAAGAAATCCTCACATAATAAATAGATACCACACAAATATTTAATAATAATTTTTTAACTAAAAGAATTATGGATTTAACAATGACTTTTTATTTTGATCATGTACAAGAGAACAGGAATTTAATATTCAATGTATGCACACAATTTTATATTCGATAATACACACATTTTAATGCCTTAATTTTTTACCACACTCAGAATGTAGTTCTCGATAAATTATATCTTTTACTAAAATAGTACTGCGAATACAGACTTTCAAAATGTTACATGATTTTTTTATATATAATTTTACAAATGGTAATTTTCATTTCTAATGTTTGAAAGTGGTGTAAATTATATATATATATATACTTGTTTTAATATGACAGGTATGATAACATATCAGATTTTTGTGTTCTTACTTTAAATAATTAAATACAGAAATATCTCTTTAACTACTCTAAAGATGTGTAAAACAAATAAAAAATTTAAGCTAACCTAATATATTTTATCTTTTTATGTATGTTCTCTATATAATTTAATTTAAAATAAATTGGTGGCGACGGTTTCTAAATGGTTGGTATTGAAAACAAATGTCGTTCTTATCCATTTTTACCGGGATATTAAAGAGATTTTTTTTCCGACAGTCGACTTCTTTTACTATAATTGAGCAACCACGTATAGTCAAATACGAAATTTTAGTGGGTATAGTTTAAATGTGCAAGAGCATAGAAATGTTTGGCGGTAAAAAACGAAAACATAATCACATGTCCTCTTCATGATAATCGCGCTAAAAATTCTAGTTGTTTCCATGGTTACATTTTACAATCACGTGAATCTATCAACCAATCACCAGATTCTTATGAAAACGCACCCGATTCTCATGTAAACGGGTCGAAAATACCGGTATAATCCCGGCTTTCATCCGCATTTCGAATTGCCGGTATTATGCCGGGTTCCATGTAAACGGGGCCTCAAAGGGAAAAAAAAAGAAGTGCTGAAAAAGTCCGTAAAAGTAATAGAGGCAGTCTTAGGATTATTAAAGAATCACCCTTGTGTCGGCAATTAAGGAGAGGTGATTAAATTTTAGGTTTTCCCGATATCAGGCTGATACATAAAGGGGGGTAATCGAAATATTAAGAACCTCTGAACTATAGGATAGCGAAGTCATAACAGATCTTTTGTTTTAGTACTTTTCTGTCTTAAAAAGTTTTATATATTTTGGTCCTTCTGTTTTTTAACACTGCAAGAAGATAACTTTAATCTAGAACAGATTCCAAAAGTTGTCTGTATCGACCCCCAGGGGTCTACGACAATCTGCAAGGGGTCCACGTCAGCGGGGAAGAAACTTGAGGGCCCCTGATGTGTAAATGGAGGTCTATGATTGTGGCTCTCATTTAACTAGGACATAATTTTAATTTTCAGTGAATGGAATAATCCACAAACACAGACGTCACCTATTTACTTATGTGAAATTTTATTATAATATATAGACATAAAGGTATATCTACACAATTAAAATTCGAGAATAAACGAAGGTATTTATATATCTGTGTGAGACTACTTTCACACGAAACGCTATACGCAGAAATGAACCGAAGGTACCAGGCTTTAAAATGAATGATTAGCCAATCCTTCTACTGCCATCTAAAGCGTAGAGACTCCGAAAGATGGCAAGGAGTGAGATTTCAAACACATTTCCGTTGTTTTCCCCTAAATCGGTGAGGGGGGGAGTAATAAATCCAGAATTGGATAGACCCTTTATCTCGCCAGGACACAGTATAATATTTTTATATATAGAATAACGGTATTTTGCATTTCTTTAAATGATCAACTTTCCATGTGTTTTTAAAGTTTTCCGCTCTACAGTTAGAAATGTAAATCATTTAAAATTAGTAGCGCTATACCAAATGTCAAAAACGCATTCGAAATTGATGAATTTGCAAAAATGCAATTCTAGATTTCTAAGGGTCCACCGAAAATGAAAAACATTGCTAGTGGTCTACGAGACAAAAATGTTTGGGGAACTCTGATCTAGAACTTATTGCTAAGATTGCAGTTCTAGTTATGATGATTCCAGTGGCGCACACAGGAATTTTTCAAGGGGGTCCGGGGTCGAAAGTTCACCATTCTTGTATCATGCTCCTTTTGAATTTGTCGATTTTCCGGAACAAAACACAGTAAAAAACTAATTATTGAATAAATAATTAGCATTAATTAATAAAATTAATCATTAATAACAAATACTTAATCAAATTTTACGTACTATGTACTTAGAAAAATAATCAAGGGCATTGGGGGTCCGGACCCCCAAGACCCCCTTGTGTGTGCCACTGGATGATTCAGTTAAAGGGTATTATTATCAGTGGCGTAGCAACCAATGGGCTAGGCGGTGCCGCGCACCGGGGCCCTCGGACCCTGAGCACGAAGCAAACCGAACTTGCGATAGTTTCTCCCACATTTAAATACAAAAGGTTGCAACATAGCTGTAATTAGAGAAACTCAGTTGAAAGTAATTTCGAACTTGTGGGGAATATCCCTAAATTCTTTCCTTTGCTTGTATGGTGTTGCGAACTTTGCTTATTTTGAAAAGTTTGTCTCATTTTTCAATTTTTTCATTTTTCTGTTAACTAAAAATGAACTTCAAGTTCCATGAAAAATTTGACCATGTGTCCTAAAAAACCTACACATGAAACTATTTCTTCTTGGTCATTTTATTTTTAATAACAATATGTGATTCATAATATTTTCCTTTTTCAGTATTTCGCAATCTACTCGTATCTGCAATAGACTGATGTATATGTCTATATATTATAATAAAATTTTACGTAAGTAAATAGGTGGCATCTGTGTTTGTGGATTATTCCGTTCATTGAAAATTAACCCTTTATCAACCGACGGTACTTATACCACTCACTTTAAAATTACATACAATAACCATTTTTACAAATAATCCGACGATACTTAGCAGGAATATTCTTTGAAATCCACTCTTCTAAAATATGTGTCAGCAGGGTTCTATGATGAGTACTTTAGCGGGGAGGGCGAGTAGTTTTATAGCAGAAATTGCGCTTTCAGCTGACGGCGTTTTCAGCGGATTACGAAGATTCCCCCCCCAAAAAATAGTTTATGTCAAAAGATAAGTGTCTTATTTTTTTTGTATGTTAATGAAGACCTTAGAAAACAATTTGGCTATTTATTTTAAGTGAACAGTGTGTATAATTAATTTTACAGTTGAATATTTTCAATTAATTAATTAGCTGTAACTAATTAAGTTTTCCAAATTTTAGTATTTTGTTTATGTATGTCCCTTAGTTTCAAAGTAGTGATTCAAAATAAAAATATTGCATGAAAAAAAACTACAGTAAATCATAATGCGGTAGATAAAGAGTTAATTCATACCAGTAGCGCACACAGGAATTTTTCAAAGGGGGGTCCGGGGTCGAAAGTTCACCATTCTTGTATCATGCTCCTTTTGATTTTGTCGATTTTCGGGGAAAAATTAAAAAACTAATTATTGAATAAATAATTAGCATTAATTAATAAAATTAATCATTATTAACAAATGCTTAATTAAATTTTACGTACTGTATACTTAGAATTATAATCAATCGGAAAAAAATCAAGGGCTTTGGGGGGTCCGGACCCCCTCCCCCTTGTGTGCGCCACTGACTCATACACATGCAAGTAGTATGTAGCCTTGTTTTCCTATGTTTTGAAGAGCGCGATAAAGTAGCTTTGTATATTTAAAATACTAATATATTTTTACTTTATAAGGCCCAACCAAGATAGGGCCCTC
Source organism: Trichonephila clavipes (assembly GCA_019973935.1). NCBI lineage: Eukaryota > Metazoa > Arthropoda > Arachnida > Araneae > Nephilidae > Trichonephila > Trichonephila clavipes. The sequence goes on along the minus strand of BMAU01018101.1, from coordinate 719,043 downwards.
ATTCTTTTCTGCACCATGGCCTTTGGATACCTAGCTACGACACTGATTGTTCTATAGAATTCTCACTCGCTTTCTCACTTTTTCCCCGACATATGGAACAAAAAAGTATATATGGCCATTGGAGCGCCTGCCTGTCTCCTGTTGGAGGCAGACATAGTGGTGTCGATCCGTTTCGGAATGCTAAACCTCTTATTTCAGTTGAAGGAATTCTAATGGGTCAAGCTGGACAAGAATTTTTCCTGGTATTTTCTCACGCCGCCCTATTAGTCATAATGTGTTTATTTTTCCCACTGAAAGTGTAAGTCAAAAACGGCGAAGCGTTTATCTGTGTGGGTTCCGAAAAAGATAAAAAACGCCGACTTACAAGTACAGTCGGACCTCTATATAACGAAGTCACTAAATCCCGGAAAAAGTTCGTTATTTGGAAAATTCGTTTTATAGAGGTCCATCTTTTAATATACTTTTTAAATTCATAAACACTAAATTTATTAAAAATAATTATTCACACCTTTTTTAAAAATTAATATATGTTTATTTTATATATTCTACTCCACAAAAAAAAGAGAAGGAAAGAAAGAAAAACTGCAAGGAAAACAAGATAAAACAATGTCGAATTTGTGTAACTGTATTCTTAATACTAAGAAAATAATTTTTTTAAAATTATAACTAGTGAATGTTAAATACATTTTCCAATTTAAAGCATACAAGTAATGTTAAACATACATTATTTTATAACTAGGACATGGGACAACTCCACTGAGTGTGAAAGGGGATATCAAAGATGCTTCTAGTGAACTGGACAATGGGAGTTAAAGGTTGCACTTCTTGGATGAAGCGTCCAGAACTCTATTGCTCTCGGCGAGTGAGGATCTAATAAAACCAGTTCAAGATTTATGACCACCATAACATTTGTCAAAGAGAGAATAACTTGAAATATTCAGAAATACTTTGAAAATAGGGAGAAAAAAATTGAATCACAAAGAAAAAGTTCGCTACATAGAAAATGCATTTCGCTATAGAGAGGTTATTTTACAAAGAAAATGGCGAAATGTTCAAGCTTCCAGGAAGTAGTTCGCTATATAGAAAAATTCGCAATATAGAGGTGCGTTATATAGAGGTTTGACTGTATTTTTTTTAACAATATGACTCTTAATCAGGTAACTTTTTAAAAACCTATGGATGGATTTTTTTTGCTAAAAAGATTGAAAATATTTTTGTTTTCGTGGATATGCTGAAAAAAAAACTAGTATTATTTTTCGCAAGTGAGAGAAAGAATGAATTAAAATTATATAAGATTCGCTTTTAAAATAATTCACATTTCATAAAAATGAGAAAGTAAACAAGTTTGGGGGAAAATAAAAATCAAAGCAAAAACTTAAGCTCATTAAATTATTACTCAGTTAAATAATTTTGTTTATTATATTAGATAACAACTGTGTGCAGTAAGAATCAATACATGTCTTAAGGGGACTTGGCACCCTTTGAGCAAACTTCTTTATTTACGTATTTAAAAATTATATTTTAACATTTTATGCAATGTTTCTATTCAAGAAAATGTTACCAGATGAAAATTTTCATATATTATTCACACATTTTTAAAATAAATTTTTTGAAGAAAATTGGGAAAATTTTAAAATCCTACTCCTTTTGTAAAAATTAATTTTTTGACCTGAAATTTTTTTATAATACTCTTATGGATGATCTAAACAACTTTAGGGATCGATTTTATAGAATAACTTCATTCGTTTTTGAGAAAAAAAATAAAATGTTGATATACAGGCTAAAAATTAACGAAAAAGCCAACATGTCTTACATTTTATTTTTTTTTAAAAAAGTATTCAGTTTATAGCAAAACGGATCCCTAATTTTATTACATGCTTTATTTTCAACACGCAAGAAAAAAATGGAAGTGATTGGTAAATAATTGTCGAAGGAGTAGCATTTTGAATGCACTAAGGTTTCAAAAAACACAAACTGAGAAAAACAGGTTTAAAGTTTATAATTCTGAAAAAATAATTATTATAAGTAATTAAACTTAAAATACCACTTTAAGATATTAGTTATACGTTTTTCTTTAAAATAATTGCATTTTCATATTTTTTCAACCCACACATTTTTATAAATGATCAACTTTTAGAGAGTACTAATTGCCCATGAAAATTCAAGAAAAATGTTAAAAAATTTTTTTTTTCTGTCACGACAGAAATTTTAGATGTTTTTCTTCTTATAATATTAAAGTATTACATTTGTATGAAAAATATATCAGGAAGAAGAACTGAAATTATAAAATTATTAATATAAAATGCCTTAATTTAAAAATTTTACATGCACACATTTCACAAGGAAGAAAAAGTACATTATTGTATTGCCTCGGAAATATTCTGCTTTTAATACTACACATTCTTTTTTATAGTTATTATTTCTATTTCTAAAATAGATTTTTTTTATCATAAAGCATTTTTTAGCTTTTTTTTCTAAAAAGGGGGTGTGGCTGAATTGCCTAATTGGTTTTCAAATGAAGTTTTAGTCATGCACAAGTGATATATCAATCGAAAGATAATAATGCAAAGAATAAGATTAAATGAAAATAAAAAAAACAACAAGTTTGTGATTTTTAGGGTACCAAGTCCTCTTAAAAGAGAAACTGCTTCAAAAGTTTTAAATTAATTTAACAGTAAATTGTTTATTTACAATTAATTAAAATAATTGAATTCATTTAATAATTAATTGAATTTGAAAATGTCCACAGATTTTTATATAATGATTAAAATAAATTGAATTAATATAATGAATAGGGTTATCTTCTTAAAAAAATTACTTATATGAAAAATTAGCTACAGTAAAAACACAGAACTGAGGGGACTGAAATATTTTTTCGTGATAAAAGGATTTCGCGTTAAAGGATATTGCCTGAAAAAGCATACATGTAATCAACAAAATTAAGCTTATTAAAGCACATTTTACTTACATAAATGTGTATTTTTTCATGTATTTATTAAAAATTAATGAAACAAAAACATTCGCAAGAACTTTATGAAGTTTAATACAAAATTTTCAAGTTGCTAAGGGATGGCGCTGTTTCTACAGCGGCGTTGTATTCCTGGTAGTGCGGGTAGTTGCATGTATGACAAGAGAGAGGAGCGTTAGAGTTTGTGAGGTGTGATCGTTACGTAATGTATAAGGTGTGAGTAGTTTGGCGCTGTAAATAAAGCTTATTATTTGTTATTAGAAAGTGGCATTTAATTGTAGATAGTATCGTCAATACACAAGTTTTTTGAAAAACAAGACATTTAGTGAGTCTTTGGAAAATAATCTGATATTTTCCTTTGTATTATCCTTTTTAGTATCAAATTGTTCGATGTCGTCCATTTTTTTATTCATTTCACCATTGGAATGTGCGAATAAATAACTGCACATACTTTTCATGATGTTCCTCATTTCGGATGTCGTTGTATGATTTATTTCATTTTCGTCGCCAGAATCTGCATCAATGATAATTTTTGAGCTTTGAACAATCTTCAAAATGTCTTTGTATACTGTAATTGGGGCTGAACACAAATTATTATCATCTACTGCAACGAATTCTTCCAAAGATACAGTAGGATTGTCAAATAATACAGAAACCTTCTCTAACATTTCATTAAATGTCTGGTGTTTTCCGTATTTTTTGTTATTCTCAGAAGGGAAATTTTTTCGTGATAAATGATTTTCTTTTCGTGTTTTGAGAAAATAAAATGCATGAAAACGCATAGTAGTTTGTTGGAACCGTTGTATTTCGTGCTAATCGATATTCGCCTTAAGCGTTTACGCGTTAAACGCATTTCTCACCGCAATTCTTTTAAATTAACTGTAATATTGTGAAACTGAGCCATGTGGGGTGATAAACAAAATCATCAGTTATAGCATGGAATTAATATTAAACATAAATTAATTGATTTTGTTGAGCGTTGGACGTTCAAGATTTAACTAAAAGTGATAATTTCGAGGTTGGTTTCTATCAAATCTCCATTAATGCAACAATTATTTACAAACCGAGGAAACACACAAAGACGACACATATCGTTAACGAAAAGTAATGGGCAAAGAACACACATATGGTTTTTCTTAGCGACCGCATTCCTTCCTCACCCTGCCTTTACTAAAGATATGTAGTCGCTAGATGCTTCCGCTGCTTGGTACAGAGTGGTTACAATCTTTCATAACATAAATTAGGTTATTGACACAACAGAAGCACAAATAGGGATGGCGATTCTTTCTGAAAAAGATCGATTTTTAAATCGATTCGAATCGCAACCTGATGAATCGATTCACAAAGAAATCGAGGTCTAAAAGATCGATTTCTAAGAAATCGATTTTTTTTCCAAGTCTAGATTTACAATTTAAATATAAATCCATTTTATGAAAAGCAAGAAAGATACTATAATAAACGATCTCATCAATAAAATCAAGGAATTTTTTAGTTCAGGGAATGCGTACAATTATTTTTATTACCATATCTATAAGTACCAGATATAAAATAAGACATTTATTTTCTATGTGTATTTGTTACATTAAAAAGTTTAGAAAATAGATAATACAGCTTATAGTTCCCAATGCCTTGATATCTAAGTTTTTTAAAAACAGTCTGTCAAGTCGTCTGGGATCCAAGCGGTTCTACTCAACACTTGCGATGTTGCTGGCAATCGAAAACAGGCGCTCACAAGGAACAGATAATCCCACGATACTCATATACATAATGGCTATAGAGTAAACGTGATGATAAATAGAATTTTTTTGTCCTTGCCAGTAAATTAATCCTTTAACCATCAATACCGTAATATTACGGGTTTTAAAGATAGTACATTAAACTAGTTGTAAATAATGTTGTGGTTTTTATCAAAACAGAAAAAATAAAATGTCGATTTTCTAGGATGAAATATCGATTCAGTTCTACATATCGATTTAAAAAATCGATCTTCTTTGGCTCTAAATATCGATTATTCGATTAATAGATCTCAAATCACCATACCTAAGCACAAATATATTTTAAATACTTTAATTTTTTTAAAAAAAAAACCGTTAAGTATATTTAGTTACACTTATGTGTATCATGCAAACAGATATCAACTTAACTATGTAATTTTTTTCGAAAAACATCAATTATTCTTTCCAGCAGTGATGTCCCCCCCTCCCACAAGAAAATACGTATATGAATCTTTCCTTTTTCATTCAAAATTTATAATTCGTTTTCGATAATTTTGCAAATAGTTTACATTTTTTGGATGCCATCTACGTCTGCTGCTATATGTTTTTTAGCTACAAAACCTTACAAAATTCCAAAAGAATTGCAATATTCAAGTGTGTAAATCATTAAAATTAAATCAGCCATGACTAAAGTAGAAAATTTTAATTTTAACTGAATATTAATGAATGTTATGCATCTACCATGAGAAATATAAGGGGACTTCCCTAAAACCTTAGGGATGCAAAAAGAGTTAGTTACTTGGAACATATTTAAAAACTTCGAGATGAAAAGAAAAAGAAAAAATATATATGAGACTCGCACATTAATCTCATTCCCTTTTTCCTTTCCTTTATCGATCAATCAAATTGCTTTTACGAAGACATATTCGAACTTTTTCTTTCGGTATTAACTTTCAATCTCCTATATAATTTAATTTGGAATTTTTCTCTCTTATTCTGGAATATATAAAAGGCTTATTAATTCAATGTGGTCTTATCAATTCAAATCTTCCTTTTTATGCATTTGAATCCTTAAATTTGGGCATCCGTAACATAATTGCGTTTGCTTTTACGAGAAATACATCACACATAATTAAATATGTATCTTTGAAGTTCTTCCCCCCCCCCTTAATTCTACGTTTGAGTATGGGGATGATAGGATGATACTAACATTGAAGTAATTTAAACTATGTATTTTTGCACTTAATATTTTTTAAAAGTAATTTTAGAGGAAAATATAAATTACCAGAATAATTTTTTCCCCTTAAAAATAACTTTTTTTAAAAAAGTACTTTAGAAAAAAAGTTAATTTTTAAAACAATTTACCGTAAAAATAATTAAGTGTTTAATTTTTATTATTTAAGGTGTAATAGTTTTTGTTTAATCATTGTTTTATTTTTCCATTGTACAATTTCGATTATCTAAGATGACCAACCGTCCTCCTTTAGGGAGGACATTCCTCCTTTTATAGGTTCTGTCCTTCCTCGAAAAATGTCCTCCTTTTCAATATTTTAAAATTGACCTGTTAATCTCTGTATTCAGAGATGAACCAAAAATGTTTCAAAAATGTCGAAGAGTGGTCCGAAACAAATACAACATGAAATAATAGTTTTCAATGGTATTTTTGACTTTGTCTCAAGTAAATTGGGCAGATACACAGAAAGTTAAGTTGAGTTTTTATAGAAAAAAATGCCTGATATTAAAATCAATGACAATTGTCTGTTATAAGTAGAAAGAAGACTGAATGTATATATTTAAATTCTAATAAATTGGAACAATTGGAAAATCTACATGCTGAGATATTGGTAAAAGATGGATGAAATTACTTAAACAATTTCAAAGATGAACACATTCCATATGAAAATGTAATTATTCTTGTTGAATTTACGTGGCGCTGCCCTGGAAGTAATGCAGCAGTTGAAAGAGATTTTTTTTCAGATGGAAATGATTTTTGTGAAGTGCCTAGTGAGAAATCACAAAATTGAATGTTAATATTTTAGCTACAGTGCTTACCGTAAAATTCAATATTAAGGATATATTTTGCCCGAATTTTCGATGCATTAAAAAATTATATGTTGATAAAAAAAAATTCATTCAATGTGTGTGTGGAAAAATACTCGCTTAAGATAATAATTAAAAAGAATGGAAGCGTAATTAGCGTACTTTTGTTTGAATTAATAAAACGTTTCTCATATGTTTAAGGTGTAACTTTTTCTTAAATTTTTCCTCCTCCTTTTCATTGTAAAAAAATGGTCACCATAGAATAGCAAACTATTTATGGATTGTTAATCAATGCGAAATTCACAAAAGAAATTTCTAATTTCTATTATGATTTAAATAAGCTATATACTTGTAATGTAAGTGCTGAAAGTTGCGACGGTCTTTCTGCGTTATTTCAAATACTAATCCTCTTGGGAAATATTGAGTCTTTAAAAATTATTATATTATAAATCTCCCCCCCCCAAGAAAATATGAGTATGCAGATTAATATTTGTATATAAAGATTAAACTTCCAGCTTAGAAAGAGAGAGAGGTTAGACAGCTAACGGCTAGTAGTGATTGATTAAACATGAAGTGAGGTGTTTATACTTCGTAGCTGATTATTGTAATATTAAAGTTGACGATTTGTCGATTAGTAATCAAATTAGATTGGGCGCTAAGAATTAGAAGATATTGCCTGGACGTAAGTGATCTGATAACTTTTCGTATCTCCTCAATCTCGTTATTGCTTTCCATATTTAATATTTGAGTGAATCTCTTTAACTTGTTAAATAGAATTTGTGTGTTGTTGTTTATTACTGTGAATAAATTGAAGTGATTTTGAATATAGGCTTATCTTCCTTCAGATTCTCCCACACTAATGAACGTCACGGGGCGACCATTACAAAGTCAAAAAGTACATTATAATCACAACATAATTTTCATTTATATATATATAAAATATTTTCATTTATATATCATTCAAAATATTTTTAATTTCTATATGAAATAAGTAGTATTTATTAATTTTTCTGTTATAATTTTATTTAATAATATAGCATTAGTGTATTTTATTTTCTAATAATGACACATGTATTGTATTTGCTCCTTTCCTATAGTACAGACAAATTACAGGTGAAGGTGGATTGTCATGAAACATTGTTAAACTCACGCTTTTGGTTCCTAAGGCCAAAGGGTTTGCTATAATACACGGCACTAATATTTCTTACCGTTCTGCCTAGCTATATTTGGGATTATAACTATTTGTATATGATATTACTACCCCCCGCCAAAGCCCTTGATTTTTTTTCGATTGATTTTAATTCTAAGTACATAGTACGTAAAATTTAAATAAGTATTTGGTATTAATGATTAATTTTATTAATTAATGCTGATTATTTATTAGTTTATTTATTAATAGTTAGTTTTTTACTGTGTTTTGTTCCCGAAAATCGACAAAATCAAAAGGAGCATGATACAAGAATGGTGAACTTTCGACCCCGGAACTCCCCCACCCCCTTGAAAAATTCCTCTGTGCACTACTGTATATATATATATAATCAAAATTCTCATCAAAAGAGAGATGGATATTCAATAATCAAAACTGAAAAACATTGAAATCGTTAAGATAACCAGACATAAGAACTTAGGAAGGATATATGAGAAATTAAAAATATATAGAGTTTAAAAAATATAATATTACGGATGCTACAATATTATAAACATTCCTGATTTAGGACTGCTCTTATATGTAAAATGATATGTATAAAAGCGGGGTTGAACATGTTTTGTGGCCAGCAAACCTTCCCCTTTTATGTTAATAATACTTAACAAAAACCTATTGAAAATAATGGATAGATTATCTAAATCCATTGCAAGAAAAAGGTAACCTACCAAAAATATTCATTCAAAAATGCAGATCCCGCGCTAAATCTGAGTACAATAAACAAGTTATTGCCAGATTCTGGACGCAAATGCAAATTCAAAGCATAGGACTGGCTGAATATTAAAACGAAGCAAAAGTATAAAAAGAATGGAAATAAAAATTATAAAAAGAGTGTTTACATATATACACAACATATATATATATATATATATATATATGTGTGTGTGTGTGTGTGTGTGTGTGTGTGTTAGTTATTTATATACTAAGCAATATATATCTCTCAAAATCTTCACTTTTCCAAAATAACATAATAAATAGACCAGTAATACAATAATTAAATAAATTGAGTTGAGAGAGAATAGAAATTTCATTCACATATTTTCTCAAAGCTCACAAATTTTAAATGAAATACTATACAGTATAACGGTAAGATCTCCCCCCTTTTTTTTTATTTATTTTGTAACTCTGTTTAATCGTCTTTTTTATCTCTTTCAACAAAAAATATCTATATTTTTTACTTAATCATTACAACACATCAAAAATAAAGATAAGAGACAGAGAAACATTTGAGATTGAAAAGGAAAATAATAATGATAAAACTCTAATAGCTCTTAAAACATACACAAGAATCAACACTCCAACAATAGACACAACAAATGCAAAACGTCCTTTTTACTTTTTATCCATTGTACCCGGATACGAGTCTCGCTAAAACAAAAACTTTTCACTGCATGTTATAGTGAAGCGGAAAACCTTCAACAAAATATAAAGAAAAAAAAAGATGGGCCACATGGCGATTTCTGACTCTCCCTTCACCCCCAAAAGTAAGCAGCGAAACCACTGTAATTTTGTGCTGTAATGAGTTGTGCCAGCATTTGAAGGGAGACCACACAAAAAGGTATGCCTATCTCATAGTACATCTTTCATCCAGAAGAGAGTTTATGGTCGTGGTGAGCTTCGGTGAATGTGGTAGTGTGAATGAATATAATCCCCCCTTTCCTGTTGTAAAAACTCCAGAGCAGTGAAGAAATATTTTTATCTTCGAAACTTTATACGATTTTAATAAATTGCTTTGATTCAAGTCATGACAGCACTTATTTATTTTACAACTTACCAGTTAAAAATTTTGTTACATATTTTTATATAGTCATCCCTTTTAGGGATTTTGGTTTCATTGTCCTAAGCCAGTGACAGCTAGGGAAATCATAATAGTTTTTTCCACTCTAGCTATATTTCTCTTTTTTTGGTTTGTAATGGTTCCATGTATATATATATATATATATATAATGCTAAAATTAGTTATCCAATTCAAGGATTTTGTTTCGATTAACTTTTGCTCGTTTTTATGTAATGCTACGATTAGTTATCTCTTTTAGGGATTTTGTTAAAACTTTTCCCGAAATGTATATGAAGATTACCTACCATTAAAATTTCAAGTATTTTTACAACGATAAGATATCCCGTTTAGCTTAGTTTTTATGTACCCCCCTTTTAGGGATTTTGTTTCAACTTTTTCCTGTGTGCATATATATAAATTACCTACCACTAAAATTTCATATTTTATTATTACGCTAAGAACAGTAATTCCTTTTAGGGATTTTGTTTCAAATTTTTTCAATGTGTATATCAATTACCTAAAACTAAACTTTCATATTTTTATTTTACACTTGAGGTAGTTATCCCCCTTTTATTTTCAATTTTTCCCTAGATGTATGAAAATTACCTACCAATAAAATATAAAGTGGTAGGTTGATTTAAGTACGTAGACATTTCGAAATAACCTCAATGTAGTCTTCTCACGGAAGCGACGACCTTCGGCCGAAGTGCGCATGCGCCAATCGAACTCTCATAATGGCCAAGCAGGGATAAGGCAATGAAGCTTATAGGGTAAACTTATTCGTATTATGCTTAATCATGGATGATGTTGTTACAGTTGTAACTAGAACACAATTATTTTAATGTATACAGAAACATATAAATAAAAACATTCACAATTATTAATTAAAAATGCAGAAATGACTGTCGAGTTATAATAAATACAACCAAAATGCAGTCTGAATTTTTAAAGTTGAGGTCCAGTTCAGTATAATCTTACGTCCTAACTCTAACTCAGTGGCGCAACAGCCCAAGAGGGCCAGAGCTTACTGTGCCCATTCCAGTATACATGACCATTGGGCGCTGAAGTGCATGAGCAAATGACTTACTAACAATACATTCTAAATTAATACATTTATTGTTAAAAGTAAATAATAAGACAATTCAATATTTTTTTACAAAAACTTTTTTAATTATCTTATCTACTAATAGTTTTGAATTATTTCAAAGGCTTCAATATAAGTAAAAAACGTGAAAAGTAATTTATCATAAAATAACGAAAATGTATATATATATATATTTTTAAAAATGCTTTTTCTACAAATGTGTGTGACACTGTGACCTCTACCTTTTTAAACTTAACTTTTTAGCAGTCTAAAAGTTTTTAATAATAATCATAAATTAAATTCGCTACAATAAAATAGTATTTGGGGAATTTTTTATTTTTGGAAAATTAAACTATTTTATATAAATAGAATTAATAATATTGCTATTCCAAATAAATGAAATGTGCATTGCTATTTTTTAACTGGGATATAGACATCTTGAAGTGGTTGTAATATTTTTTTTGGAAATCTTTGACAAAATTAACTAATTAAATAATTCTCATTTTTTTAATGTACACAAAACAAACAACTATCTCGAAATCCTAAAAACAATGTCTTTTTATATAATGGAATAAAATTTAAATACACATTCACTTAATATTAATTAAAATATATAATTAACTTTCATGTTTTTTTTAATACTTATTCTTTCATACTAAATGTAACTATTCTTAAGCCATTACGTTGTATGTAATAAAGAGTGTTTTTTTTTCAGGTATAGAAGTTTAAGTTGGCATTACCGATTAAGATGGCGACCGATTTAACAGCTGTCAAGTGATTTATTCTCAGTTTGGTTTAGTAATTCATCAAAACGATCATCAAGCAAAGCGTAGATTCGTCGAATGGGCCCAAAACGAGATTACCGTTGTTCCCGATTTTCATAAGCTAATTTTGTTTAGCGATGAAGCGCACTTCTGGTTGAATGGCTACGTCAACAAACAAAACTGCCGCATTTGGAGTGAAGCTAATCCACAAGTGTATGTCGAAACACCGTTACATCCAGAAAAACTGACTGTTTGGTGCGCTTTATGGGCTGGTGGAATCATTGGTCCGTACTTCTTCAAAAACGATGATGGCCACAACGTTACAGTCAATGGTGATCGGTATAGAGCCATGATTACTAACTTTTTCATTCCTGAATTGAACAATCATGATGTCCAGGAGCTGTGGTTTCAACAAGACGGCGCAACATGTCACACAGCTCGTGCCACAATCGATTTATTGAAAGACACGTTTGGTGACCGCCTAATTTCACGTTTTGGACCTGTGAATTGGCCTCCAAGATCTTGTGATTTAACACCGCTAGACTATTTTCTGTGGTGCTATGTAAAGTCATTGGTCTATGCGGATAAGCCACAAACGCTTGACCATTTGGAAGACAACACTCGCCGTGTTATTGCCGATATACAATCACAAATGTTGGAAAAAGTCATCGAAAATTGGACGTCCAGATTGGACTACATCCGAGCCAGCCGTGGCAGTCATTTGCCAGAAATCATATTTAAAATGTAATGCCACAAGATTATCTTTCGAATAAAAAAAATCATATCAATCGAATTATACATCGTTGTTTTATTGCAATTTAAAGTTCTATACCTCTAAAAAAACACCCTTTACTTAAATTAAACATATAAAATTTTTCTCAATATTTTGTCTTCTAGCTTGTCTATAATTCTCATAAGAAGCGTAATTTTTCCTTTTGAAACTCCAACGTAGCTCTATATTAATCATCCTGCTATTTTCTGTTCAAAATATCTCGTCGCCTACTGTACAACGGGCTGGTTCAGGGGCAAAAAAAAAGGTTCCTGCAAAATGGAAAGGAAGGAGTTAACCTTCGCCACCAGGTGTCAAAACGTCAATCAAATTGAGTTTAAAATACAGATGTAAATAAAAGATAACGTCTCTGAGCTCGATATAGCTATTAATCTATCGACAAGTTGTCTGGCATTTCAAAACTGTTCTGCTGCTAGCTGTCAATCAGCAACCATGTCTCAGTAAATAGGCAGATATAATTGTCTTCTGACGAGGTCACCTGGACAACATTTTGTTGGGTCAATCAGAAGATTCTACGGCCTGCATAACTCATCTGTCATGTAATTTTGAAAGACTGTATTTTGTTTATTAGAAGACAAAAAGTTAAATGCATATGTTTAATGTGTGTTTCCAACACTTCAACACTTGCGTAATGTAGCGATGATGAGTAAGAAAATTAGCTTTTTTATTGTTTACTTTTCACTGTCATCAGCTGCCTTTTAGTTGGCAGTTGTTAACAATCATATGGTGTTTTGTTACGTGATTATATCATTTGCATTTTCAGATATGATCGCGAGGAATTGACTGATAAATATTGTTGAAAAAATTCATGGAGCTTGATATCTAATTTCCTTCTATTACAAATGCTCATCATATTAAGCAAACCACAAATGAACAAAACAGGGGATAAAAAATGTTATAAATAGTAAAAATTCCATACAAAAGTTTGAAAAAATCAATCTATTAGTGTTAAAATAAGAGTGTCAAACACTAAGACTGACTTTGGCCAAATAAACAAGTTTCAAGGTCTCCTACTACTTGCGACACATTTTTTTTTAAATAATGGATATATGGAGAATATTTTGTGGGTTTTAGATTTATTTAGTACATTTCAAGAAAAAAAAACAAATTAAGAATTGGAAAAATAAATTATTACTACTAAAATGGGAAAAATGGGTAAAAATGGACAAAGTATTGCATAAACGGGCCCCCGCTCTGTACAAATAGTAAATGAACAAAATCTCAATTTTTCAATTTTGATGTATTACTTTGCTATATTCCTTTTTGAAGTGACCTTCAGGATAAGAGATATTTTAATTTTTACAAAAACTAGAGCCCTTTATCTTAGCTGTTATATGAAATTGCTTAAGAAAGCAGTTTTTGTATTCACATAAAGAACTGTAAGTTTTGTAATAAAACTACGATTGATAAATCTGAAGGTTGTAACACTTCTACTATTATACAGAACATACACACAAAATTCCAGCAAATTATTTTAAATATTTTTTGAGCAATCGCTGTCCCCGTTTGAGTTTTTCGGAAAAAACACATTTCGAGTAAAACGCATTTTAAAGTTTGACATCTTGTGTAAAGCTATGGCATCTGCTTTTACTAAAACGCCTGTGGATTTTGTTCTAGTGAATGGAAAATAAAAACCTTGGTATTTTTATGAAGCTAATAAGATGGCCTATAAAATAAAACCATAAAAAAAATTTGTCCATTTTAAAAAAAAAATCATAATTTTAGGATAGTCGGATACCTTAACTTTTGATGGGCTGCAAAAAAAAAATCGATATGGATAAAAACGAATGTTTATTTCGAATAATGCAATATGATCAACATATATAAAAGAACAAGAAGAATTAAATATGTACATCCTAACATTTGATATGTTTTTTCTAATACTATTTTTCCTATTTGGGAAGAATTTTTGATATTTTATTATAGATTATTGTGTGCCAATGTATCGACCGGGCCGCAAATTTGACACACCCCTGGTGTAGAAAGTATAAGGAAGAATCTTTAAAACAATTGAAAGGATTTTTCGAGTCAATTAAACAGTAAAATACAAAGTTATTTAAACTGAATATGGATATTCCTGGCAAAAGTGAGTGTTTATAAACTTCTTTCTTATAGCAACACGAGAGCTATTGGCAACATACCTTGTACTTTTTGATTTACGGCAGGTTTACGTGCAACTGCCCTCTACACACCAGTTCTTCAATAACATCAGTGTTCGAACCCACTAGTCTGTGATAATGACCACTAGGCTACCGCGATCGCGGAAATTCCATGGCAATTATATATATGTGAATGTGAATTAGGGGTAACTGCTATTTTTTTGTTTTGTTTAGCCATAATTATGAGACTTTGTTTTAATCATTAGTCATAATTTCGAAAAAAGACCTGATTCGTTTTAAAGAAAACTTCGAAAATAAAACGTGTCAAAATAAAATCAATGTCCCTTAACGAAGTAGAGAAGTAAAATGAAGCTATGTAATATTTAAAATTTGAGCATAAAAACGTAGTTACCTAAGTACTGTAAAAAATACTTTGTGTGAAAGTAAGCGTTTTAAACGGGACATTATTCATATATATATATAGACATTATTCATATATATATATATATATATATATATATATATATATATATATAGACATTATTCATATATATATATATATATATATATATAGACATTATTCATATATATATATATATATATATATATATATATATATATATATATATATATATATATATAGACATTATTCATATATATATAATAACGATTTCCTAATATTAAAAAAAATTATTTAAATAGTATAGCGAACAGTTTTTTTACTTTTACATCAATAATTTTTATTTTAATTCATATATTTTTTTTTATCTGAGTGAAATGGTTTCCACGTTTTGGTTCTTGTTTTATAATATATGGTTAATATATTTTTCAATTAAACTGTAGAATTGAAAATATTTATACAGTGAAATGCGCTTAGCACGAAAACGTTTAAGACGAAATATTGCTTAACATGAAATACTTCAACATTCCCGACAATCTACCATGTATTTTCGTGCATTTTTTTTCTCTTAACACGAAACGAAAATCGCTTAACGAAAATACGAAAAACATCAACAACTAACAAATTGGACGACATCGAATAATTTGTTGACAATTTGATGGTGAAAAGGACAATGGAAGGAAAAATATCAGATTATTTTCCAAAAACTCAATAAATGTTTTGTTTTTCAAAAAAAAAAAAAACAATTAAACATTTTATATATTAAATTTCATTAAGTTTTTGTGAATATTCTTGTTAAATTTATTTTTTACTAAATACGTGTATATATACACATGTATGTAAATAAAATGTATTCTAATAATTTTTTTTTCAATACTTTTTAACAAGAAAAAAATATTTTAGTTCCCTCAGTTTCGTGTTAAATGATTTCCACTATATTTAAACAATTATTATACGTTTTGAAGACATATATCGATACATTTTTACACATGCTGTGTTATAACCAAAGGTTATGTTAATATTTGGTCAGGTTTTTTTCAAATCCGATAAAGTGCTGCAAGTCTGGATCCGGCCTTTTAAACATGAGTCAAAGACAGCATCAAAGATCGATTACGCAATATTTCCTTAACCGTGACTGATATATTGCCTCTAAAAGATTAATCGATACAGAACACTCGCCTGTGTGACACTAAAAATTTTAATGACTAGGAACGAGAGATATCAATACCCTAAAACCTACATTCTAATAAGTGCCTAGGTGCAAAAATTTCCTGTCAGGAATCATTCTACATTGTAGACACCAATTGAAGAATCTAATTGCTACCTGTCAATCCCTCGAATACCCTGTTTTTTATTTGAGTTTCCTCTTATCACCCTGCCATTACCCTGCCCGGGTATCTCTTCCTTTTGGGGAGGGTGATCTCCCTATAATTGGCCCCTCACTTCTCCCCTTATCCTTCTTGCCAAACGAGAAAAGGTCCTGACACAAGAGATGATGTAAAAACTGTAATCAGGATGAATTCTGTCCTATAACTATTTGTTTGTTAAGGTGAATTAATTCTTGTTTCAAAGAACGCACTAAAGCGGAAATGTGACTTTTTTTATAGCACATGTCAGTAGTTTTGAAGATCATATTTTGTCTTGGAGCTATATTTAAACGGTTGAAAAAGTGCGATGGTCATGTGTCACTTGTGAACAGTGGTATCTGTAATCGTTGTAATGTCTCTGCTCTTTAATTGATACATGAAAAATAACTTTAAAAGCGTATAATAATGTAAAATAAACAAATATATTGAAGCTTAAATGAATGTAGAAACTTTTTGAACTTAACGCGGCAATATTAAAATTCTTCTGATTTTCATATTCAAGAAAAAAACAAAACATGTTGCTATTTATTTATTTTGTAGAATATAAGTTAGCTGATTCTCATAACCATATTCTCCTGTATATCATGCATGCTGTTCTTTAAGTTTATCAGCTTATCAGTGGCGTAACGTACACCCCCACATCATGGTGGGCTAGGATTCTAGAGGGTCCAAAGCCTGACTGAGGCCAAGTACGCATTTAACCAATTTGTGTAAAGGTACATTATGTTAAGGTTTTGCACTCCTTTGTATATAAGATCCAGCTTGGAGCCCAAAACTTGATTTTGTAGGAGGGGACTCATATTCTCCGTTACGCCACTGCAGCATATATTCGATTCTCAAATGTAGCGAACTGTTAAAAACTCAGATATACCAGATCTCAGCGAATACAAATGAGAGCGTATTTTGGAAAGGGAATATGAATAAAAAGCATTTCTTTCATTACAGTATTTCTTTTTTTCCTCTTCCAATTTCAGGTAACGTAAAATACGATGAAAAAGAATAAAGTTTAACAAAAAAAAAAAAAAAAAGCCCAGTAATCATGAAATGTTAAAGTTTACTGACCATTTTTTAGAATTGTAATTACTCTTCATCTACTTTTAAGTATGTAACATTTAAATCCATTGAATAAAAAAAAATACCAATGGCAAAATGCAAATATATATATTGAAAGAGAGAAAAACCTATGCTTACAAAATATCAGAATAATATTTTAATTAAAGATATATGATATTTTTCTTATGAAAAATGTATTAACACTTTAAAAAAATTAACATATATTTAGAAAAAAAAAAGATTTCAGAAATATCGAAAAGTAAAATTTTTCATAAAAAAAATAGTTATAAAGATTGAACTTATTAAAAACATTTCTTTCGTTAGTTTTTGAACATTTTAAATGTTCCAAATAAAATGTGATTAGTTTATAGAATAGGTTTAATAGATGTTCGCATCTTTTCAAATCTACATATTTTGTTTATCCAGGTTTGTATATCATTTTCTCTAACATTCCTTTATTTAAATTTAAAAAAAAAAATCTAAACTCTTTAATTTTTTTTAATGCCCGAATTTTTGGATGTTTTTAAAATCCTTTAATGTATAATGAATAAGTTAAAATATGCATTTTCTTCTCCTAGTTATTTTTTGAAATGGTGGAAAATATACTTAAGGTATCCGACTACGTTCGGAACCGTTATTTTAAAAAAGCGCATAAATGGATAATTTTCGTGATATTTAGTGTCACTTAGATTAGAATACATGTATAAAATTGTTTTAAGGACATTTTGACAAAAAAATTATTTAAATACAATATTTCGGCAAAAAAATTAACTTAAAATAACCTTTTTTCAAAATGTTCTCCTTTTGTAAAAAATATTTCTATTATAATAATATTTTGCCTGCATATAGCTCAGACCTCTGTACAGAGGCTCAACTATGATTTTTGAAAAATTCATATTATTTTCAGAGTTACAACCAATTGAATTAATTATCGGCGTTTTTTTCTTAAAATTTCTCCCCTCTGTGGTCGTAAAAAATGGATAAACCCACTTCTAAGTTATATATTTCAAAAATTCTAGTTGAGCCTCGATACAGAGGTCTGAGCTATATACAGGCAAAATATTATTATAATAGAAGCATTTTTCACAAAAGGAGAATATTTTGAAAATGGGTCATTCTATGTTCATTTTTTGTCAAAATATTTTACTTAAACAATTTTTTATTGTAATACTATTCTTAAAAGAATTTTATGTACATTTTCTAATCTAAGTGACACTAAATAAGATAAATATTATCCATTTAAACGCTTTTGAAAAATCACGATTCCGAACGTATGTATTCGGATACCTTAAATTAAGCTTTCGAACATTAAAAACTTTAAAGGAATTCTTCTATCGTAAGTCAAAATCCTTTATGATGTATAATAATTTTATTCTGGAACGTATTTTTCGCGGAAGCATATAATCTAAAATATATTCGCAGTTTCCAAATAACAATAATCGAAACAAAGACACATGTTTTAATAAGAATCGAAGTAATTACATATGTTCACGACAAACGAAACGTGTTATTTTCTAAGATTACAGAGGTATAAAACACCTTTAGACCAAAATAACAACTTATGTGACACTTTCATTAATACAAACGCGTGACTCTTTTACAAACACGGTTCTTTATATCTCCCACTTTTGTAAAATAAATTGACTTTTCGTTGCGTAAATCGTTACGTGCCATTAAATGACTAATATACATATGCAAATTCTGATAAAAATCTGAGAGTCGTCATGAATCACTTCAATTTACGAAACATTTTGTACTCTGTGCAGCTATTTGCAATATGCATTTCGTACCGTAATGATAGACATTAATTTCAAGATCCTAATCTTTTCAAGAATCCTTCCGTTGTATTATTTGAAGAATGTATCAAATAGTAGATTCATTTGAAATGTAAGTTTGCTTTTCTCCAAATAAAGCTAATTTTCATTTGCTTAATTCTTGGAAGGAGAAATGTCAACAACCTGTTGAAAAACTTACAGTAAAAAAATTAAAATTTCTTCTCCCGACTGCATTATATTCTACGTTTTATGAAATTTTCATCTAATTCAATTATAAGGATATATTTTTGATCGTATAAATAAGTCAATGTAACTATGCTGACAATTATTTATCGAGGTGACTGACAACGTAAGAAACCGTGATTTTGAGAAAGCGTACAAACGAATAATTTTTCGTATTTAGTGTCCTTTAATTTGAATATAAACGCGTGACATATAAAATTGCTGTAAGAACATTATTACAAGAAAAAAATAATTAAATTAAAATTTTTGGCAAAAAATGGAGAAAAAATATCTTTTTCATAACATTTTTTCATGAATAAAACTTCTATATTAATAATATTTTCCCTGTATAAGCTAAGACTTCTATACCGGGGTTGAACTAAAAGTTGTGAAAAATTCACATAATCTTCTCTCTCAGAGTTTCAATCAATTAAAACAAAAACGGGTATTTTCTTTGTTAAAATTTATCTATGATATAATAAAATGTGAATAAAACCATTTCAAAATTATGTATTTCAAAAATCTTAATTAAGCCCATATACAGAAATCCTAGTAATACAAAGTCTATATTTTATTATTATAGAAGCACTTTTACTTAATTTTTTTTTTTTTTGAAAATATGTCATTTGCTCTGCATTTTTTGCAAAAAAAAGAAAAGAAAAAAATAGGAAAAAATGCATTTAAATAATTTTTTTTGTATATATAATAATATTCTTAAATCAACTCTATATATGTATATTCTAATTTAACTAACATTAAATATCTCGAAAAATTATTCATTTATTCGCTTTTCAAATCACGGTTTTGAACGTAGTAATAGTAATGAATGAAACTGAATTTTTACTAAAAATTACATATATTTACAAAACCCATACATCACAAATTCCATTTGAAATTAATTCCATCATTTGATTTTATAAATTAGAATGTTTGTAGCTACGAGAACCAACAAAACTCAGCCATGAATAATGTTTATCAAATTAGAATTCCTTTTACTTGTTATTCTATCGCCAAGAATGAAAAACAAGCAATGATTTCAAGAGCAACTTAGGTCTGAAATAAATATTAGACATAAATTGCACATAATTATTACAGTATCTTACATTTCTAACCTCATACGAGTAAAAATATCGAAATATAGAGAGGAATTATATTAATATTGAACCTTTTTAAAGAACATATTAATATATTTTATAAATGTGAAATTCTTATTGACCTTTTAAGTAAATTACTTTAAACAACTTATGTACGGGTTATTCAACAAAAAAATTAAACGATTCTTAAAATTCAACCTGCTAATTTATTCTATATATATTAAAATTTCAAAAATTTATAAAGTGTTTTGAAACAATTTATAAATATGCGCATCTTTAGAGTATATGTAAACGGTTTTACAGAAAAGACCAAACTACAGATTGCAGAAGATATTTCCAATGATACTGAATAATACCTTTGACATTTTTTTAAAATTTTCAACAATAAAAAATTAAATATTAATAAAGAAAACATCAAAAGATTTGTGAAATAATTTCTAATGGTGAATTCTCGATGTTGTTCGGATATTTAAATTAGATTAAATTAATATGAAACACACACAATTCAAGTAATTTAATACCTAATACTTATAAACATCAGAAGTTATGACAAAAAGTCGAAAATGAATATGCAGTAGTACTTCGAAATATATTCATGGCCATAGTAGCCTAGTGGTCAAGGTAAAGGCTCGCGGCAGGCGTGTCATGAGTTCGAGTCTGGTACCGCTAAGGACCTGCCATGCAGAGGGTTCCGATGCAATTTAAATATGTCAAGGCTCGAACATCCTCCCGTTGGTGTGGTGTGAAAGTTAGGAGGGAGTGGGATGCCAGCTCAGGTTCATCTTCGACACTGCCCATGGCTCAAAATTACGAGGCCCATCGCCAAAAGCTCTCGAATAGCTGAATAGTGTGACGCAGTAGTGTACACAGGAAGTTTTCAAGAAGGGGAGGTGGAGTCGAAAGTTCACCATTCTTGTATCATGCTCCTTTTAATTGTGTCGATTTTTGGGAACAAAACACGGTAAAAAACTAATTATTGAATAAATAATTAGCATTAATGAATAAAATTAATCAATAATAACAAGTTTTTAATTAAATTTTACTTACTATATACTTAGAATTATAATAAATCGGAAAAAATATCAAGGGCTTGGGGGTTCCGGACCCCCAGGACCCCCCTTGGGTACGCCACTGGTGTGACGTTAATATTCTTTCACTCGATATGTGTTAGCTTTGGAACAAATCTATTTTAATATAAGTCTAGCTTGGATGTGAACAGTTAGTTTTATTTGGAACTAGCTGGTATACCCGTTTTTCGCACGGGTGGAATTGAAAAATTAAACAATACAGATTGAAGGATAAAGAAGTTTTTAATGAGTTAATTTTACGTGAATTGCTCATTAAACAAAAAAAAAGCTTTTTACATATATCTCAGCTGAACACACACACACAAAAGAAAACCATGCTTGTTAAATTTTATGTCTGTAGATCTAATAGTTGATAAAAAGAATTTTTTTTATTTATAACCTTTTTTTTATTTTTGAAGAAACCTTATTAAGCTGATCTCTGCTCAGTAAAAGAAACACATTGTTATAAATTTTGTGTAATAAACGCTTAAAATAGTGTAAATAACTTATATCTAGAAGTGTAATACGTTAATATTACTTTCTGTTGTATTTATTTTATGTTAAAATTGTAATCTGCCTCACGCTCCGCCTGTTCAAGCCTTCGCAGTTCCTGGAGCTTGGCGTAGACAAAATAAAATGGGAACATTTTTGCTCCCCACATAAAAGATAGATATATCCTGTCACGGGATTTTTTGTAGATAGCAGAATTTTTCCCTACTTACTTGACAATTATTGTTATATTTTTGACACCTCACACAATATTGTTATGAACTATAGTCTATGTGATATTTTGATGTATACGCTATATCATTGTAAAGTTTCATTAAAATCCATTCAGTTGTTTTTGCGTAAAAGAGGAACAAACATCCAAACATATTTTCGCATTTATAATATTAGTAAGGATAAGACTCATTAGTCAGGACAATCATGGATAAATAAATGGATTTTGAATGTTTTGTAAGGAAGTATAATTCTAACACACACAAACACGCACAAAGTTGTAACATTTTGTGAAATGACCAAACACAGTCATATTTTGAATGAGTGAGTATTTATTAGCGTCGCAATATAAGGCAACGTGAGGACTACTGGCAACAGACCGTAAGTTTGAACGAGTGACGAGGACGACAACTGAGCTGCCCCTCTCTCCTAACTTCATGGTTTTGGAACATCCTGTGAAGAAGAAGCAATAAGCTAAGTTCCTGGGGAAAGACTAATAAAGACCAAACTGATTATCTTCGAAGATCGAAATAGGGAAAAGACAAGAAAGAGAACGATAAAGTTTGATAAATTTCTTCTAAAAGCTTATGTATTTAATAACCATTACCCGCTTCATTTGGTAATTTATAATGTAGTATGGCTGTGTATAATATTGAAGTAACTGATATGTTGATATATCACATATATTGAAAAAAATTTTTATAACCCTCGCTTTTTGATTTCAAAAGAGATTTGAATTTCAGAAACTGAAATCTTTTTTTTTCGTCACCACAATCTCTCTTTGGAGTCCATTTTCACAAAACTCGTTCTTAGCGGATCTCTAATAATAATAAAAAAAAAAATCAATGTTTGCTGAATTCCAAGTCTTTAGGTCTAATAACCAAAAAAACTTGAATGTTCATCTGTAACCCTCCTAACCTCTCATAAGCCTCTTTAGTCTATTTCTGCAAAATCCTTCCTTAGTAAATCTGTACTCAACAAAAGAAGCCTACATACCAGATATCATGTCTATAGGTCTAATAGTTTCGAAAATCTTGTGATGAGTGAGTGAGTCTCGTTTCTCCCTTAAATATAGATATATTTTAATTTTACTAATATTTAAATAAATTTATGTAACTTCATCAAAAAAAAAAATATGGCAATAATAATAGATTTTGTTCCCACGGGAACAGAACATTTTCTCTTCTTTATTTCGTATGGGAACATATACAAGAATCGCGGACGTATATTGAGGGTGATCTTAAGGACGTACAACGAGATACCCTTATATTGTTCAAAAATATTAAGAATTACACACACACATAAGTTTATATGCAGAATAATATATTATATAATTTTTTATTTATATAATTTTCAGTATGAAATAACGCGTTAAAACATTTAACCATATTAAAAATGAAGATTCCAAAAAATGATAATTCAATATTCTGCAAGACTTTGGAAAGAAGAAATATTTCAAATATGGAAATTCAGAGCCAGAAAATTTTTTATAAGTAATTATTAGGTTGAAGGCCCAGTGGCCAAGTGGTAGCGTTCCGCGCTTCCTCATCACAGGCTTGGGGTTCTATCCTCGGGCTGGGAAAGATCGACACAGCCTTTCATCCCTTCAGCAGTGGGTCGATAAATGAGTACGAAGCTTGCTTGGGGACCAGGAGCGTAGCTACCACCGTATCAATGACATGGGACCCCCCTCCCAAGCAACAGGAGCCCCAACATGTGTAACTACAGCCTCACTAACAGGGCTTCCATACCTGAAAAGGGGCCCCAAATGAATTTTGATACAGGACCCACACTCAGAACTAGCTACGCCAGTGTTGGAGACTAAAAAACACTGAGGATTTCACTTCAGAATGACCACCTGATCGGGACATCTGCTCATGCACCTCAGTGCCCAACGGTCGCGTACACTGGGATTGGTACAGTAGGCCCTTGCCCTCATTGGCTGTTGCGCCACTGAGTTCGAGTATATAAGGAAAAATATTGATTTAAAAATACGGAGGAACATATATATATAGAGAGAGAGAGAGAAATATTACATTTTAAAATATTACTTATACATTCGAAAAATTATGTTATTTCCTACATTGAGAACAAATTAAATTTCATAGAAAAATAATTTACATTGCCATGAATCATTCGAATCATTTAACATGATACCTAAACGTCTAAAAAGTAAATTTCAAGTTATTAATGCACACATATCTAAGGGGTCAAACGTTTAAAATCAATCAGTGTGCACAAATTCTAATTATCAAGCATTAATACGTTTTTTTAAATATGCGAGATCTTATCAAAACATATTTTTAACATAAAATAATTTATACTTCAAGTCCAATGTCTATTAAACTGTCTTCAATTTCCCTCATTGCTTTTAAACGCAAATATTTTTTTATAAAGATCAACTCTTTTTGACGATTTAAATTCAAGATTTTAGAACTGACGTATAATACCTCAGATCTGAAAGCTGGCAAATTCTTGCGTGTGTTCTTAGGCTTGACATGAAAGGATGAAGCAGGAAAACAGTTCTTTTTTCTCCTCCTGTATGAAGTCTATTTTCGATATTTCCACATCAAAGACCGAAACAGAATCGCTTGCTCACCAAAACTTCTTTTGATGTGGATGCTTTCAGAACTCTCCCCTGACACATCGCTAATGCTTCTGGTTATTCAGCCACTACATTCGTCATTTCTGACGACATTTTTTCCCTTATTTTTTTTATTTATTGCCTATCGCCTGATATTATAATATAGTGAAAATGGACTTATAGAATGTTAATTAGATAAAGAAAAACAGAAAAATTTGTGCTGAATTATATTTTTTTGTAACCTTTACTTTACTTACTTTTATTTTAGTTAAATATTAGTGTAAGTACATCTTTTTATGAGAAATTGAGTTTTTAAGTATCTGTCATTTCTTAGCATTTTATGAAGATCACGGAATTTGTTATAATTGCTATTATAAGATTGAGAAAGGAATCTGAACTTTATAAAAATGTTTGTTTTATATAAAGCTAAAAAAAAATTTAATATATATATTCAAATTTTCATAATAGAAAACAATGCTGAACAGATTTAATATTATTTTATGGAACATATTAGATCGTATTAAAAAAAATGTCTTAAAAAATTATTACTTTAATGAGAATGACGTTTTAAATTTTTTTTACGTTGAGAATTATATTGTTGTTATTGTTACTAATGCCAACTGATCGACAAAGGCTATATCGAGGCCCACGAAATTCATCATGGCGAAGGGTTAAGTGACGCGTGTCGTTAAACGTAGCTTTGAGCACCATACAGGTGACAGTAGGATTTGGCTCGGTTCCATCCCAATCTAGAGTGAGAACACTCTGGGGGTGGTCAGAGGCCTCCCACCTCTCTTCCCCTTCCACCAACCTCACGAGAGGACTTGCGGCTCGACGGCTACTTAGAGTACCCACATGCCGCGAAGGCACTTTTCTTTTTCAAACATCTATGTCTTCTCCGGCATTCAAACCCAGTCCCTACGCCACAGTAGTCAGCGTCGCTAACCACTGTACCAGATGGGCGACAGAATTATATTTTTCTATTCTATTAAGGTATCCGACTACTTGCGACAACATTTTTTTTGAAAAAAATGGAGATATGGGGATTTTTTTTTTGAGATTCTTAGATTTATTCAATATGTTTTAAGACAAGAAATCTTAAACTTGAAAACAGAGAAAAAAAATTATTATTATTAAAATGGAAAAAAAAAAACTGGTAAAATACATAAAATTACATAAACGGGGCCCGCTCTGCACAAAAATTTCATGAACAAATTTTCAATTTTTCAATTTTGATGTGTTACTTTGTTATTCATGTTTGAAATGACCTTCAGGACACAAGAGATACTTTAATTTTTACAAAAACTATAGAGCACTTATCTGAGTGATTATATGAAATTTCTAAAAAGAACAATTAGTGATTATATTCACATAAAGGACCGTAAATTTTGTAATAGAATAGTGATTGATAAATATGAAGGTTAAAAGACAACATAAAAACAGAGCATACACAAATAATAGAAAAACAGAACATACACAAAGAATTTCAGCAAATTACTTTAAAACCTTTTTGTGCAATCGCTGTCCCCGCTTAAGCTTTTCGAAAAAAAAAACACATTTCGAGTAAAACGCATTTTAAAATTTGGCATCTGGTGTAACGTTATGGCATCTGCTTTTACTAAAACACTTGCAATTTTTGTTCTAGTGAATGGAAAATAAAAAAAAAATTGGTATTTTTATTAAGTTAATAAAATGGCCTATAAAATAAAATCATAAAAAAAATATGTCAACTTTTGAAAAAGAAACCATGATTTTAGGGTAGTCGGATAACTTTAAGAAAGAAAAATAAATTGATAAGAACGATAGGAATTTCTACAACTTTGTCGGGAATACCTGTTCTTGAGTTTAGATACATAAGAGTTTAGATCAGGGCTGCCGAACCTTTTTGGATCAACGTGCCATTTTTTCTAAAGAGGTGTATGACGAGGTATAGACGTGTCGTCAAATTATTTTGACTTACGATAATTGGAAAAATAATAAAACTAAATACTAACAACTCAAAACTCTTTATTTACAACGAAAAAAATATTTTTTGTACTGTATAGTTATAAATGTTACTGTGTATAGTTGTAAGTAACATTAGTGTGACTTCTGTTATTGCAAATTGGATGACAAATAATTTATATTAGATGTTACTTTTAGTAGAATGCATACTGAATTGGAGTCATCTGCCAAATGGTTTCTAAGTAATTAATTATTTTTGCTGTGGTTGACAAGAGGATTTGTGATTTGTTTTAGAATGCCGTTTTACAGACGATGTTCTGCATATCACTGTTCCGGAACATAAAACACATACCACTTTGTCGCTTTTACTAATACTGCCATGTTTATACATTCACTAAGTTTGAAATTCTCTGTTACACTTACATCTTGCACTTTTTGTTCTTTTGCTGAACTAGCCATATTAAGTAACAGTTAAAAATCGTAAATATAACACAAATAAACTTTAAAATACAGATGTGTCAACAAAATTGATTATGCCATGAGTAGACAAATTTTGCATTATAAGCAACTAAGGCAAGACAACAAACAAGGACGCACACCGCCACCTCGCGACCGATCACTAGCGTTTGTTCTTAATACTTCATAGTGAACTTTGTAAATTTTGAAATAAAATGTAAACCATTTTGATCACCTGCGTGCCCAAAATATTGTGTCACTGGCTCGCCATCCCTGGTTTAGATGCTTAAATTCCACTAGCAATTTATTCCATTACTTTTTTAAACCTCAAATTAACAGTTGCTCATATTTTACCTCTCATGTTAAGTGTTTTGGAATTATTATGATAAATGAAATTTTTATAGAGAGAGAGAGAGAGAGAAGTTCTTAATTCACTTAATGTGTGAATCGGTCTTCCTGAGAATCCTGGAAGTACATTTATCATAGAATAAAATTTCGACTTCAGAAAGCGAATGTGTGTGTCGAGTTTCCTACTTTTAAATCTACTTCTTTACCAAAAATATCACACTATATCGGATATTTCTATGTCGATAAATTATTAAGAGAATTTAATTTAATGACTTATTGCATTTGAGGATATACAATTTCCGCTTATTTAAAATTGTTCGATGCATTTAAGTAGAACGAATACATGGCGTGAGTAAAAATTAAAAGAGAGAGTTATTACTTCTTCTGTCATTCTCATCATTTAACAGAAGCTTAAAATCACTACATAGACAAATGGTTCCCGTAATGGTGAACTAAATAGAATCGATTCATGTTCGTAGTCACATGACAAACGCACTCATGTCTACAGTCAATCCTGTTGCCAACTTTTGATTTTTTCAGAAACTTGCTTCACCAAACGCATATTTGTTAACAATAAGTAAGCACATTAATCGAAAGTAAAGGGATATAAAGCATTTAAAAATAATACTAAAATAAATAAAATAATCTTAAAGCAATTTGTACTAATTTAGTTTTTACACTTGAAATCGGATGGGGAAAGACCAGTACGTGTGAGGTGTCAACTTCGTTTTACTTGAAAACACGTCACTGCAAGAACTGAATCCAATTCATACCAAATCTTCTGAATAAAATGGATTAATTTGTTGTTCATTATATATAACGCCAAGCTACGAAGCTATATGAGCCTATTGACATCGGATTTCGTAACAATGAACTACGATGAAGTGACGAAATCGACATCTTAGCAGGAACACCAATTTCCAAAGTTCTACATCACGCTATTGTGAGGATTTTAAGCCTCGACAAATTTAATGTGCATCAGCCCCTTTGCACAACAGGTTTTTTGGGTGCTTTGAATCCACAAGTCCATACAACTCTGACCATGAGTTGGCGATCATGACCATTGAACTATCACGGCCTGAATAGAGGGAATGGCAATGTTTATTATATTATTATTATTAGAAAGCTAGCAACTATACCAATTGCACTTGCTTTACATTTCTATTTTGTACAATTATATAAATATTTACAAAATTCAAAAAAAAAAAAAAAATTAAAAACCATGCAATCTTGCCATTTCTTTTTTAGGTCTCTAGAGTCGTGAACATTAATAGCCTACATACATCGACGTCTTAAGACTTCTTGAGACCCTGTGTCCCTACACAAATATAGGCTCCACCTACGACCAAAAAGGAGACAGTATACAGTATACGTTGTCAAATACTCGTACAAACAATAACCCGAAGCAAATAAATGTGCATAACTTACAATCACACAAACAGGCTCGACCGATTGCCGCCTTTTGACTGAATGAGTAATGGTGGTAGGCCTAGGCCTGTACGTGGACGATGGTCATCACATGCAGCCAGTTGGCATATCTACCGAAATTTCCAGTTGTTCGGAGGATACAAACGGAAAAAAACACTTGACCATTGAAATTATTCAAATTTTGATCTTATTAAGGCTGAATCGAGAACGAGACGATGCCTCCTTTGCGACCGGGCACCTGGGCCCGGGCCAAGTTGGCCCAAGACGTCCCTGCATACATAGACCTCTAAAACAGGTATCTACATTCTAAAAATCACGTAGTCGAAAGTGCCTAGGGGTCATTATGGTAAAAAATTGTAAAAAACTGTTGGGCTATGATGGGGGAACTGTGGCGCACACAAGGGGGGTCCTGGGCGTCCGACCCCCTCAAAGCCCTTGAATTTTTTCCGATCGATTATAATTCTAAGTTTATAGAACGCAAAATTTAATTAAGTATTTGTTATTAATGATTAATTTTATTAATTAATGCTAATTATTTATTCAATAATTAGTTTTTTAATGTGTTTCGTTCCCGAAAATCGACAAAATCAAAAGGAGCATGATATAAGAATAGTGAACTTTCGACCCCGGACCCGCCCCCTTGAAAAATTCCTGTGTGCGCTACTGTGGGGGAAGGTGATCGCGAACCCCTAAACCCCACCTTTGGGTGTACCACTGATTAGCACGTCTCTAAAATTAGCATACCATAGCTTGAAAATCAGTGTGTTATCCCATACTTGTGATATAATTAAATAAAAAATATTTTTAAAATATATCCTTATTTTTACTATCCGTATAAAAAAAATAATAATTTAAAAACAAAACTCACACACACACCAAGAAAAAAATTGCGTTTCATGTATGGAGTCACTCCGTTGATGTGAATAAGTAAACAAATCTAAAATAAGTCCCTTGAAGTGAAATAATTATCTTTTTACCACCGATCCATAGAGGCTGGGAAGAAAGCTGCTGGACTGTGTACGTCTGAATTCTGTCATCACACTTCTAACCGGCAATTAGCGTCAATCGATTTTCAATATAATAAGACGTAATGTGGTGTCAAAATCTTTACGACCTAGGGCGGTTCTACCCCGGAGGTTATTTGAAGGACGTTGATGGATCAAGTACCATGATTGCACTGGGTAAATAAGAAATTTCGAAGTTATTTCTCAGTGTCCAGTTTAATCATTAATGCTTTATTAAGATATTTTTGCTTTCTTAATCGATTAAGGCTGAAGCGGGAATTTTAATCGAAAAAAAAATATCTTGCAAATATGGAAGCAAAAAAAAAAAAAAAAGAGAGAGAATGCCAATCAGATAGTATTCTTAAAACAGGCAGTTAGAGCACATTTATTCGTACATGTTATGGTGAATAATTTGAAATTGTAGATTGTCGCATAATGATGTATTTGATAAATGGACTAAATATACTTCATATTTTTGAACGTTTATTTTGTTTATTGAAAATTCTGCAGTAAAACTAGTAATAAACGAGCCTGCTTTTCATGGGCGTTTTCAGGGCCATATCAGCCGTATCAATGATACTTGGCCCCCAAGCTACAGGGTTCCAACATGTGTAACTACAGTACCACTAACAGGCCTTTCATCTTTAAAAAAGTGCCCGAAGTAGTTTTGATACTGGGCCCACTTAGAACTAGCTACGCCAGTGCTGCTTTTCTTGAAGTACTTATGATTTATACTTATGCGATTGCATTTGTCATATTTACGTTACCATAGCAGTACTGATCACAATATTCAAAGTGGTCATGTGATCGAAATGACTATTTTGTAGCATAATGTTCAACCGCTGTGTAGAGCGGCTGATGCATGTTAAATCTGTCTATCCGCCTCTAAGACTGAATCTGGTGTGGAAGGCGTTAAGGACGGCTCCTCATTTGACCGTGGCTCAAAACTATGAGGTCCGTTGCCAATAGCTTCGTTGCACGATGTTAGTAAACAATAAATCAATCGACTTGTATTTCTTTAAAATTATATTCTTTGATAAAAAAAATTTTAAATCCCAAAGATTTTATTTTTAAATTGTTCTTTGTGTGTGACCAGTTTAATATTAAACTTCTTACATTAAATGACTTTTTAATACTTAACTATTAATATTAATTGTTGATTAGTTTTAATATTAAATGTTACTAATTATCTAAGTAATTGCTTCAAATGCATTGAATTATTTGAAAAAAAAAGTTTTCATAATCTTTTTTATTTCCCGTTCTTTGAAAAATAATTCTATACAAGTGTCGTTTTACGCAGTAGTGTAACGTGGGGAGCAGGATTCTTGGGGGCCCAATGCCAGACTTGCGCCAATCACGCATTTAACCAATTGGGATACAAAACCTGTCTTTGCAGGGGGCCCTAATATTCTCCATTATGCCCACTGGCGTTGCTAGTTCTAAGTGGGCCCTGCATCAAAATTCCTTCGGGGGCCCTATGAGAACCCTTTTAGTGGAACTGTAGATGCACATGTTGGAGCCCCTGTGGCATGGGGACCCTGTATCATTGATACGACGGTATCTACGCCCTTGATTACGCCACTGATTTTATGTAATTAAGTTTTCAGATTTATAATTATCTTTTTAAACAGTCGTCAATAGCAACAGAAATGCTCTTCATGGTTTGCTATTCCAAGTGAAAAATTCTTTATAATCAGAGTTTTGTTTAAAGAAAGAAAAAAAGTTTAAAAAAAATCAAATGTATAATATTCTTGAAAACATCATTAATTTTAATATTTTATGGGAAATAATTAAAACTTTTGAAGCAGAAATAAAATACTTGTTTCAGATTTCATATTTTTTAAACTTTTGTATTATAATTATTTTTTTAGACTTTTTTTAGGAGAGTTTACATTTTTTTGTACTAATTTACTATCTAAAATGCAAGTAATGTCTATTCTTATTTATGAAAATAATAGTAATAATGATTAAGAGAAACTCATTTAAATTTTTGAGTTTTCATAAAATATTTATTTCTTTAATAAAATTTGAATTTCCTTACGAATTTTTTTAATTTGTGAAGTTAATTTTATAAAACTTTTGCTAAACATATTAAAATTGAATATTTTAATAAAATTAATTAAAATAACCAGAAGTAACTTTCCATATCAGAGAAAATCGTTACAAAAAAAGGCATATATATTTATGTTTTCTTACATATTTTTAAAAATAAAAATGATACAAAATGTGTGTCATTACATACAATAAGCAAGATGGACGACAATTAAATTTATCGTGGTTGTATATGATACCCAGTTAGTAAGATAAAAAGCAGATATGAGCACTTTAGTGAAAGAAGTAAATGACCCAAAGCAAGAAATTTTGACAGTAATACTTTTCTTCACAACATAATTAAAAATCTTGTCTTAAGATATAATCTTATCTAAGATATAGAAGCTTAGCTGTTGTTTTTTTGTACGTAAGAAAAATGTCAGTGCCTTTTACATAAAAGTACTATTTTTGGAAAGCTAAATAATTTTTTTATAATTAAATTGGATTCCATTTTTTTCAATGCTTTTAATGATTTTTCTCTGTGTAAACATTGTAAGCTATTTATTTTGTATAATTATAATCGGTCTCCGATTTAACGAATTTCGCAGTTTAACAAATTTTTCTCTTTCCCCGATGAAAAGGAAGGCAAACCCTCTATTTAACAAATAATAAACCCCGTGTTAACGAATAATTTCAACGTCTGAATTGGTTTTTATTATTATTATTATTAGTGAGTCTAAGAAAAAGTTGGATTTATTTTTTTAATTAACGTCTTTTTTATATGGAACAGAAAAAAGTTTTTTCTTGTCCGTCATCAATTTTGACGGTAATGGGTGAAGACATTACAGGTGCAGATGAATAATGAGTAACCTATCATGTGATTTTTGAATAGGACAGGAAACTCATTTCTTATCTCATCCAACTCCACAACGCAGATGATATTTTAAGATTTTGATGACTATATTACATTTGATGAAGGACTGCCTGTCTGTGCAAATTGAAGTTCAGGAAATTGTTGATTTGTTGGAGTCGATCAATAGCGATTCTGACGCAGAATATGATAATAAAACTCTTATCTAAACTGTTACATTTTTTTAATTCTTTACATTCTTTGGAAACTGTGAAAACACAGTTTATGCAGTATGATGTAAATGATGCAGTATTTGCTTTTCTGCATTAAGTCGAAAATAGTACTCTTTCGAGTCCGGAATCAAAAAGATTTTCGAACATCAATTAGTCAATATTTTAAATTTTCCTCTTGACCTCATTTTTTAATATTTTTAGCTGTTAAATAAAACGTGTGAAGTTTCTAACTATAGATATTTTTTGTATTGCTGTTTAATATAGAATTTCCAAATGGTAAGTGCAAAAAATTTGTATTTTGTCTCTACCCCAATATAATGAATAAACCCGATTCAACAAACAAAATGTTCGGTTCCCATGAATTTGCTAAATCGGGGTCCGACTGTATTTTCAAAGTTGAACAGATATTTTTTATGTAGTTGCTTAATATTTTTTATGTAGTTGCTTAATATTTTTTATGTAGTTGCTTATTATAGAATTTCGAAAAGGTAAGTGCAAACAATTTGTATTTTGTCTCTACCCCAACATAATGAATAACCCCGATTCAACAAACAAAATGTTCGGTTCCCATGAATTTGCTAAATCGGGGTCCGACTGTATTTTCAAAGTTGAACAGATATTTTTTATGTAGTTGCTTAATATTTTTTATGTAGTTGCTTATTATAGAACTTCGAAAAGGTAAGTGCAAAAAATTTGTATTTTGTCTCTACCTCCAATATAATGAATAACCCCGATTTAACGAACAAAATGTTCGGTCCCCATTAATTCGCTAAATCGGGGTCCGACTGAATTTTCTAAGTGATGCATATTATAGTTTTTAAAGAAAAAAAAGTAAAGGAAAGGGTTTTTTTCCCCTTTTAAATAGTACTATGTTATCTGCAAGAGATTAAAAAATTATATTGGTAAACTATAATAAAAATCAAATATCAGTAAAAAAATATGTCGTTTAATATTAGTTCAAAATATGATAAATAACATAATTAAAAAAATATCTGACTTCATACATCCTTTTTGTAAAAAAAAAGAAAACAAACCGTAAACATTCATATTTATTATAGTTCCTTTTCACTTACTGAATATCTCACCCGTTCCTTCATGAAGCATCACAGCTTGGGGGGCACGTATATGAAACAAATATGGCACGCCCACCTAATTGATAGTTCGTTTTGATTGGCCGAGTTCATATCAGCGTGGAAGGGTGATTTGATAATATGGAGTTGTCTACGAAATTATACATCCCGTCATGAACGCAGAAAAATTGCGTTTTTGTAATCGTCGTTTTAGTTTTTCTTTCTTACTTTCTTCCCAGTGAGGAAAAAATGATATGGTTGTAATTATTCTTTTCCTTGATACCTAAGGAGAGAATGTTTTTATCTGTCCTTGTGCTTTTCAGACATATGTTGATGATGATTTTGATGGCGTTCTGTATTCTTAACACTCTGGATGCTTGAATTTTCTTCGGATCTATTCAGTTCTGTCGTTTATTCATCTTTTTTTTTATTTTTCTCTTATTTTCTTTTTTCTTTTTTTTATCTTTCTTTTTTTAACTCGAAATGTGCACATATATATGTTTTCTTTTTTTTAAATATTAAATAAATTTTTAATATAGATTTCATAAACAAAGAAATAACGTTATTTTTTTAGAATTTCTTTT
This sequence comes from Trichonephila clavipes, assembly GCA_019973935.1. Classification (NCBI taxonomy): domain Eukaryota; kingdom Metazoa; phylum Arthropoda; class Arachnida; order Araneae; family Nephilidae; genus Trichonephila; species Trichonephila clavipes. The sequence goes on along the minus strand of BMAU01018101.1, from coordinate 684,372 downwards.
TATTTAAGTTACAATCTAATGACAGTTGATGAAGTTATAAATGCAAATATCGTCTAAATTGCTTTTAACTAAAGATATTTATTGTGTACATTTTGTTATATTTTAGAATTGGTTAATACTGTGGTGCACACAGAAATTTTTCAAGGGGAGGGGGGCGAAGGTTTTTATACATAAAATTCACCATTTTTGTATCATACAACTCTTTTGATTTTATCGATTGCCGAGAACAAAAAGAGTAAAATTAAAATTATTGAACGAATAATTAGCATTAATTCATAAAATCAATTATGAATAACGAATACTTAATTAATTTACCAGAAAAATTTATATATAGAATATATATACGTAGAATTATAATCAATCGAAAAAAAAATGAAGGGGTAGGGGGTTTGGACGTACAGATCACTTATTTAGATGTTAATTTCAAATTTTATTTTTGTTTTTTTCCCCCATTCGTAACGAGGATAGCCGACATTTAAGTGTCTATTGTAACAATTTCCAACTGTTATTTCTTATAATTTTAATCAAAAATTTTCTTTGAATTTTTTAACGTACTAAAACAAGAAAAGACAATATATATATATATATATATATGATTTTACTCTAAATAAAAAGGGAAAAATATTTATTTAATCGATTTCATTAAATTACGTGCATAAATTAATACAGCTTTTATACAAATGTCATTGCCTAGCAAAGATTTCGGAAGTTATGAAAAATATTTAACATGAGATTTAAACAAATTTATCTGATATTTTTTAATCTCTAAATTCTTTATAATTTCAAATAGAAAGCAATGGAAGGGAGGAAAATAAAACAGAGAAGTGATATGTAATAGTAATAAACACAATACTTTATTTAAGAAATTATTTTTGATGAATATATTATAAAATTAGTGGGATAAAATTTGTATAGTAAAGTTTTTGCGATTGATTTATAATTTTAAAAATTACTTAATTTTTTCTGTAAGTATTCTGATTATTTCTGGTGATGAAAAGTACAATTATTAAATAAATAAATACTGGAAAATTTATATTTATTTAATGTAAGTTACATGCTTTGAAAATTTGTCTCAAATGCAAATAACAGAAGAAAAACTAAAGTAAAGATAGTTTCTTCTAAAATTGATGAATTTTTTTTTAAATTTGGAAACTTAAATTTCACTAACCAAAATGTTACGCACAACAGATAGGCGTTCAATTTTTTTTCGAGCAAATTTTATGGATGAATGCAGGTTTTCGATAGTTATTTCTAATCTTAGAAAACTTTTCTACTCATATGCGCTAGTTTTATACCAGTGATTCCCAAAGTGGTCTATATAAACCCTTAGGGGTCTACGCCAGCGAAAAAATAATTTGGGGGTCCATGAGGAGTAAATGGGGGACTATAATACTGGTTCTCGTTAAACCAGATCATGACTTTAATCTTTAAAAAAAATTTGATCTTGTGGAAACCAGATTTTTCTAATTTGACTGATTTATTTACTAAATTTAGTGAGGTGAATTTGTGGTTACTAGGTGACAGCTTAAATTTTATTAAGACAAGAACCATTTCAGCATTTCTTTCCAGAATTAAGCTAAAGAAGTATAATATTTGACGTCTCAAATTTTATCAATTTGTCACAGACAATCTGTCAAGACATTTTACCCTACGTTCAAAATTTAAATGTTCTTTACTCAAATTTTAAAACTAGGTTTGAGATCGCTTTTTTTATAGTAATACAACAGTAGACAATGAGAGAATTCATATAGTGACATTGAATAAAAAAGTCATATTACAATAGGCCCTAACGAAGATCTTAAAATAAAGTTTAGTAAACATATGTCAGCAATTTTGGCTTTAAAAAATATACATGTTATTTGTCATGAATTATGGAATATTGTGAGAAAATTTTTAGTTGTTACTAGTCAGAGGTAGTTTCAGTTAGTTTGCCAATCTCTCTCTCTCTCAAAAAAAAAAAATCGGGACACTTACTAACAAAGGAGATTTAGGGTTAAACCTGACTAGATTGATATTAAATGTCGAAAATTTGTTATTGAAGCGCCAGATGCTTCCCTCTCCTTAACAGCATTTGTTTGTTGTTCAGTTATTTTATGTATTAATTTATTAATTTAATTAATTAACATATGCTTTTTAAACTTTTAACTCTATACTTCATCAGTTATAAATTTAATTCTTTTAAAGTAAGTAGTAGTACCAGCTTCTAAAGACATTTAAGTTGATAAATTTGCAAAAATTCAATATTAGGTAAGCAGGGGTCTACTCGAAACCTTAAAACATTGCAAGGGGTCTATGTGACAAAAAAGTTTGAGAACCTCTGTTTTATACTATATTTGAATAAATAAACTTCAAAATTTTTTATAAAGTATAAATTTGATCTTATAAATTTTTAATATTTCTTAAATCTTTAATTAACAGTTTTTTAGCATGCTACTATTATTCCTATTCAATTACTCGAATTTCAATTGCTCAAATTCATATTAACTCACATAATCTTGAACATAACTATATTAGTATACTTGATAGATACAGGGAAATGTATATTTGTTCAAAATATAAAAATATGTACTTGAATGTTTACATACAGTATACAAAACGGACCAATTAAAAAAAAATCGAACAATTTTACATTTTTATCTTATCCGGAGATGGGTTCAAGAAAAAAAGTTTCTTAAACTCTGAAAAATGGAGCAAATATTTTACATGTCCACTTTATCCTCGTTTCCTACGTGAATCGTTGTACTAGTTTTTTAATCGCGTAAAATTCCCCATCAGACATTATTTCTTAAATCCAAAACTATCTATATTTTTTCTCGAAAGATGGCGCCGTCGTATAATTCCACAACCCAAACCACATCGATAAATAACCATTTCTCATTTCATTTCCCCCTTTTCATCATCTTTTTTACATCCCCCTCTTTCCACAAGCGATGAGATGACAAACCGAGATGCCAATTTTCCGTGTGGTCCCAATTGGCCCCGAGGCCTTTCTTCAACCCAGTGATTATAAAGCCTACCAAATAACAGTGTATGCTAAGGGAAGAGAAGAATGTGCAAGTGGACGAACCGAATAAAAAAATTAAAAAAAAGCGACCCATGTAATTTGGCCAACGCGTGGGCCGGGCCCTAATGGACGGTTTGGTATGGAATACCACACGTTTTGGTTTAAGGCTTTTCGTTTCAGTTGCGAGTAAATCACACTTTTTTTTGCGCTTCGTTCGATTTTTTTCCCCTTGACCAAGGAGGGGTGGATGAAAGCATGAATGGGGTAATGTTCAACTCATCAATCTCAGAGGTAACTAGATGTCTCTGTTTACGGATCTCCAACGTCAGGAATGGAAGTTAAAGGTGGGCCACTAGAACTGTTCTTGTCTGGCTTCTTGGAGGAAAAGGTGATGGGTTGTAGGATAAGTATGTGTAGACGTGAGATGGTAACTTGGATGGGGTATGATATTTTTCATTTAATCCATTAAGCAAATGCAGACTTCCCCCTTTGGGAGTGCAGTTTTGCTTTTTTTGTAACTTCGTCTAATCATGCTTTCATCTTTAGATTCATTTCGTGGTAATAAAAAGAATAGATGATATATGAATGAGACATGGATACGCAACTGATTATTCGAAAAGTGATTCCTCTAGTTCTTTTTCTTGCAGATATTATTTTTTTCGAGTGCATGCTTTATTATAAGTTATGTTATTAGATACTTTGATTCACACACACATTGTCTTGATTTCGGATCAAGAATTTAAGAAAAAATATTACGCATTAATAATTTTGTATATATTTTACATTTGCTATTCAACAGATTTGATATATATAAGTAAATGATAATTTACTTATACAGATTTGATATAAGTACACTTCAGATTTATTGCATTCGATTACGTCAGTGCTTTCCAACATTTTTATCACCGCGAACCGGTCAACGTTTGATAATTAGATAGATTATTATGATTATGAAAGCTTCATTTTTATTATATAGATAGATTAATATAATTAATATCAATTATTACAGCACACCTTTCCGTAGCAAATTAAATTTTAACTATTAAACATATTTCGTAATTACTAAAAACGAAGATAAGAAAATCATCACATAAAGGAAAAATTTGAAGCTTGATTTAATTTGCATTTAAAACAATTTTAAACGAAGGATTTCTTGAATAGGCATCAAAATATCTGGCAGCAGTAGCCTAGTGGTCATGGTCTCGAGTTTGTGGCTCGCGTGTCATGAGTTCCAGCCTCAGTGCCACTAAAGGTTCACATTGAAGAGGGGTTGATGCACGTTATATGTGTTGTGGCTAAAAGTTTTCCTGTTGACATGGCATGGTAGTTTGAAGAGCTCAAGTTTTGATCGCGTGATTTAGCCATGGTTCCAAATTACGAGGTCTGTCTCCAATAGCTCCCATGTTCTATGGCGTAACGGAGAACATTTGGGCCCCCCTGCAAAGTCAGGGTTTGTGCCCCCAAGTTGGATTTTTCAAAGGTAGGCAGCCAGCTTTGGGACTTTTAGAACCCTTCCCCCCCGCATGAGGTGATGTACATTACGTCACTGCCCCTGTTGCTTTATAGTACCACATTAATAAACATTCTTTCATACCGTAATATTTAAAAAAATTGAATCAAATACTTATAATTCAGGCGTCGTGGAACAAAGAATATATAACATCTGCCACAAATCAGTAAAAACATTTTTTTAAAATTTTTTTATTAACTTATCATTAATATTAATTTTGAACTTTTATTTTTTTAATTTAATTCTGGAATCATGTGTTTTCATAAAGAAGGAATTTATACACCATCACGTAAAAAGTATGTTATACCCTATTAATAAAATGTGGTTCTACGAATATAAGATTAAAAAAAAAAAAAAGATGTAAACCATTATTTACTTAATATTTAAAACCATACTTCCTTTTGAATCAAATATATTAAAAACAGGCAGCTGATATCATTTATGAATGAGCAGAACATATATTTAAAAGATTACAATTTCAAGATTACATCAATACAATTGTAAATGGTGAATCATTTATGAGTGAATTTGCATTTCTTTTTAATGTTCTTCTAAATACAATTGCTGTGACACTAAAACTAGAAACAATCGCTTTTCGATGACTAATGACTCAATGGTACTCTAGTTACATAGTTTCCGTTCCTTGTCGCAAAGAAGAGTTATTGGAACCAACAGACTTTATCTAGCAGGTGCACTTCAGTTCTAGGGGTGGTCAGTGTCACCATTAGTGAATGAAGGAAGTTTGGGTTTAGAACCATCTGCTGAGTCTTGTGACAGGTAAATAAGATGGAGTTGTGTGTTTTTCCTTCCATGGGTAATAATATTTCTACGGATGACCAGCTGCAAATAAGCTATTATTGTTTTCTAGTATCTACCAATGTGAAATGTAACAGAAAAAAAGTTAATTGGGAAAGTCATTATTAGCTGTTTGTTTTGACAGTTTATTTACTAGGTATCACTGCAGTGATTGAAAGGTCTATAGTGCCAACTCTTTTTCTACACGATTTTGAAATAACACAGTTAACGAATATACTTTTTTACACGAATTTTTTGTTCTCTTGCACGATCTATTTTGTCACTTAATATTGTGATTCTATCATAATGTATATACATATTTATAAAAAGAAACTTTTAAAGTTTTCTTCGTTGACCTAAGTAGGAATTCACTTAAAGCGCGTTGGACTTCGAATCCAGAGGTCGTGGGTCCGAATCCCACTGGGATGGCTTAATTTCTGAGATTGTGATTTCTTTTTTACTATACTATTTTATTAGAATAATTAAATTTAATGAATGAATAAATAGTAACAAAAACAAAAAAATGGTCCAACACCATATATAAAAAGGAAAATGGAAAATTGTAAGGAAAGTCGCTTTCTATTTTGTCACTTAATATTGTGATTCTGTCATATGTATATACATATTTATAAAAAGTAACTAAAATAAAATTTTCTTTGTTGACCTAAGTAGGAATTCTTTTAAAAAAATTTTATATTACTTGTTTCTTTATTTTATTGTACTTCAACTTGAACACAGTATTTCGTTCTTCATTATAATTGTATTTTGTGTCAAAGTGTTCAGTTCGTAGGAGGCAATAAATAATTTTATCAAAGTTCGGAAAGTTGACGTTCAAATTATAGTTATTGTTTAATTTGATGGTGAAATTTCCGGTATAATCAGAGTACTATGGCAGCATTTAAAATGTACTACATAAAGCAAACATTTAAATATATTTTAGACTCAGAAGAAGAAAGAAATTCGACTGTTTCCGAAGAATGGAGAAAGTTCAGCATGAGTGAAAGCACAAAATTCAGCTGTGTGCAATTGGTCACGAAGGCTTTAATAATATGCAAAACGCTAAATTAATTTTTTTGTATTACAAATGAATTGTTTTTGTTTTTAAATATGTAACATGTATTTCTCATTATTAATTTTTTTGCATGGTTTTTGGAAATATTTTATTTTTTAATCTTATATGATTTTTTAAAGTTGTGAAACATTCCCCCCAAATATACCATTAGTCGCATGTCTTTTTTTACTCGATTTTTTAAAAGCGTATCTATTGTTTAAAAAAAGAGTGGGGTGTAAATTTGAAAACTTAGAATATAAATATAATTGCAGACAAAGATTTCTCAGTCAATTTGTGAAGTAAGCCGTGTGTCATGACACCAATTGAAGATACCCGTAATAAAGATTGATTAGCAGAAGATCATAAATTAAGGAAATATATCTGGGTGTTAAATTTTGTTTGTATTTTATTTGTCCTAATTTATAATGCAACTCCTAGTTAATAACTACAATGTTAAATGAAATTTTTATTTCTTTAAACATTTTAAGTAACTTTTGAATTAATATGATGACTAGCTTTCTGATAGCAACCGTTAATGAAAACAAAATTTGTTTTAAGAAACTAATTTTGGGAAAGTTATGTGTGATCTGTGTACCTTTAAATGCATGGTCCTTAGAAATTTTGTAGCGTTTAAAATAATACATTAGGAATTATTACTTGTTTCCTGTTGTTATTCAAATATATATTTTACAAAACTTATTTAAATAAATTTCAAATTTATATGATAAAAATTTCCCTTCTTAATTTAAAATTTCCTCTTCAAATAAAACTGGATTATCAATATAATTACAGAAATTAAATAAGAAGCATAGTCAATTATTTTCAAGAGGTTCAGGTTTGCAGTATATAAAATAACTAAATATAATAATCGTATTCATTCTCATTAAGAATTTGTTCCGATTTAGTTTCAAGATTTTTTAAAAAAAGTCCCGTCCACACACACACAAAACAAAAATTTGACATATTAAAACACAATAAAAACGAAATAGGCAGTACTTCCTTAGAAATAAACTCTTGATAAAAATATTAATAAAGTAATTAGGAGGAACTGCATAAAATAAATTTAAAAAAATGACCATAAGTTTTCTACAATTATTTTAAAATTTATTCGTACAGGACGCATTCTTTTATACCGTGTGCTAGAAATATATGGTCTGTCTTCTTAACAAATTGACGAGGCTTTAAAAATTCAGAACTAGTTATTTTTTTTTCTGAAGGAAAAAGGGGGGAGATTTAATCGACAAGACCGCTCAGCAAAATGAAAACAAGCGCGTGCAAAATACATTTTAAACGACACGGTGATTTCTCGGTAAATATGCAAATATACGAAAGAGAAACTTCGTGACACTTTTCTGTCACACGAATGTGTACCTGCTCTAATATGTCAAGTTCTTTAACTACCAAGCTGTCAAAACCGAAAAAAAAACTCTTCAAGGCTTATTCATTAAGGTTTAAAAGCACCACAGATTCTTGCAAAATTTTTTACTGCTTTGAACTATCCAGACGGGTGGAGGTATTTGCAATATGAAGGCCCCTTGGATTATCAAAAGTGGGCGATTGAATAACGCTTTTAATGATCCAAAAATATTTCATGCTTTATTAATCAATAATGAAATTATTTTTTTAAGTTAAATTTAAATAATCACAAATCATTTACGCACGAAAGGGGATGCGTTCACTGAAATCAAGTGTCCCACTAAAATTGAATCGATTTTTTTTTAAATTTACGTTGCACTGTGAACCTGCACAAGGGCTATTGGCAACGACCTCGCAATTTTGAACCCTGGTTTGGTTCCGAGATTTACACTTGAGTTGGCGTCTCTTTCTCCAAACTTCCATCAAGATGAGTGAGTGAATATTTACGTCGCACTGTTTAGCTACACGAGGGCTTTTGGCGACGGACCTCGTCATTTTGAACCATGGGCAAGTAACGAGGATGCCACCTGAGCTAGTACCCTCTCTTCTAACTACCACACTACACCAATGGGAGGACGTTTGATCTCTCGACAGATTTAACGTGCACCGCTCCACAACACGGCGGATCTTTAGTGGTACTGGGCTCGAACTTGTGACAAGCCAGCCACGATCCGATACCTTGACCACTAGGCTACTGCGGCCACATTCCATCAGGGTAGTCTCTCAACAAATACTAAATTGTTCATTAAAACAGAGGTTCCTAAAAGAGGCATGCACAAGAGCAGTGTTTGGGGGATTTCAAATTCCTCCCAAAGATCAACATATTTTTAATTTTTAGTATAAAGATTACTTCCCTATACATTAAACTATGTTTTTTAAAAATATAACTCCTCCCATGGAAGCTTAGTGGCTGAGTGGTAGCGTATCGCTCTTCCACGGTACAGGTTCGAGGTTCAAACCCCGGGCTGAGCAAGGTCGACTCAGCTTTACTTCCTTTCAGTGGGTCGATCAATGAGTATCAAGGAACTAAACGCTGGGGTTTCGCGTCAGATTGACCGAAGCATCTGTTCATGCACCTCAGTGTCCTAGGTCATGAAAACTGAGATGAGCACAGTAGGCTTTCGCCCGCATGGAATGCTGTGCCACTGAGTTTAGTTTAGTTTAACCCCACCCATGAAGCGGTCTGTATACGCCACTGGTTCCTGAAGTGTGCACTGTGGCACTCTTGGCCTCCCTTCACGGAGAAACAAGACTTGCATTGATCATCTGCCATATTTTTTATTAATCTCATTTAAATTGATATTACGAATTAATTCTTTGCTCTAATTCATAAAGAAGAAAGTTGGTTAAAATTTCTATAATATTTATATTTTTCTGTTGTTCATTTAATTACCCTGAAATCATATTTTTAAGCAATCCCTGTGTGTGTGTTCTCAATTTCTTTTTCTAAAGCACTCGATTATTTTTATTTTTGCAGCTCATAGAAATTCTGTGGTATTGCGTCAGTTTTTGAACTCGATTATCTTTGTACATTTTTTGCGCCTGATATTTTCTGTCAGAAAATTGCTGTATTAGCTTCTCAGTATTTTTAACTGTAGTATTTCTTTTTTTCGTTCACGAATGTAAGGATCATGCATGAACGTGTAAGAAAAGCTGTACAATCTTATTCGTCTAGGAAAAATAAATTTGTGATTTCCACGTAATATTACTATACACCGACGAATTATTACTGTTATTTTACAAAATGAAAACATTTTTATTAAACTAGCAAACCTATAGCAACGATAGTTCAAGTTTGAGTAACAAATCATCGATAACTGGTGGAGGAGAAAGAAGTGAAAGTATCGTAAATATAATGAAAGGTACTTAATTTTTTTTATATCTCATTTGAAGTAAATAAAGATAAAACATCCCAGAGTGTCGTATGTTTAAAATCTTAGTACTAGAAAATATGTTCCCAAGTAAGTTACAGCAACATCTCGAGGTCATTTATCCTGACTTGGTCGACAAATCTAGGAATTTTTAGCAGTTAAGTTGCAAGATTTACAAAAACAAAGCAATGTGTTCACTAAACAAGTATCACTTCCAAGTAACGCACAGTTAACGTCTTTCAAGATGCATTACAGAGTGGTAAAGTGCAAAAAACAGCATACACACTGAGGAACCCCCCTGGGTTCCACCCTGGACACCAAGATTAATTTGAGGCAAATAATCACCAAAAGCCATTTGTATAATAACTTATATTTATTCACTTGATTCAAATATGAGAAACTCTAATAACATAATATTTTTATGTTGCGTCAAACAAAAGGGATTTACCTTTAATATTAAATTAAATTACGAAATATGAAATTAATCCATAATTACGCGTAAGATCAATAAGGTCTACCGAAATAGGAGGTCCGAGAAATACACGTAACTCGAATTGTTAGCTTTCATTAACTTAAATTAAATTTACTAAACTAACGCTTGTTTTAAGCGATAATAAACTATAGTATATCGCCTGGTACTTTGATATCTTCAGAAGTGTAATAACTTTTAAACTTCCTTCGTAGAATACTAGCAGTAACTCTTCACTATCGTAATCCTCTAAAGATTGTCTCTGCTGCTGGCTTAATAGCCTTCATCTTTGCTGGCTTAATAGCCTTCATCTTTGCTGGCTTAATAGCCTTCATCTTTGCTGGCTTAATAGCCTTCATCTTTGCTGACTTAATAGCCTTCATCTTTGCTGGCTTACAACGCTCTACTTAAATACCCTATCTACTTTGCATATCCCGTTCGCTTCTCAGAGTTGATTGGAAATATGCGCGAATTTATAATCCCTGAAAAAGACGCCTAAGAATATTAGTGGAAAGGTTCCGTACAGATTCGTCACAACACTATTGTAGTAGAACTCATTCTGTTGGTTGATTTCGACATGCTGAGATGGAAAAATTTGCGGGGAAACTCATTTTTAAGGTACTTACATTCAACAGAGGAAATGGATTCCATCTGCGACTACATAAAGCTACTGAAAGTATTAAATATGAAATTTTCTTATATTTCATGCATGCTTCTTGGATGGTAATATTATTGCTGAATATCTTTTGGGTGTGTACTGTGAGAAAATCATCGGAAGCCCAACGGCTCAAGCCTTGTTCGAATTATTTGACGAGTTTATAAGAGAAAATGATTTAGGTTTAGAAAAAGTGCAGCGATTCTGTGCAAGGATACTGCTATGTCAATGCCCCGTCGTTATGGAAGACTTCGGGCATTTATTCGCACCAAAGCACTATATATTGTGTGAATGTATTTCAGTATCCATGGAAAAACACTTTAATCGAAGTCTTTTAGTCTTTAGTTGCATCTGGTATTAGGTAGCATCTTAGACTTATTAAACTACATAACAATTAGATCACTGTAATTAAGATTTTTCAAAAACTATTCGAGAACATGGAAACTGAACAAACGGTCCAGTTGTACTATTATAGCTTCGATAACCCTACCTGCATTTGAGCTGCATCTTGAAATAGACATTTTTCTGTTACAGGAAGATCATGAGAGTGCTTGGTATTTAACTAGACCAGACTTTTTGCTGAAACTAGCATATTTGTACGCAGTAATTTTTCAGGGAAAGGGGGTCCGGGGTCGAAAGTTCACCATTCTTGTGTCATGTTCCTTTTGATTTTGTCGATTTTCGGGAACAAAACACAGTAAAAAACTAATTATAGAATAAATAATTAGCATTAATTAATAAAATTAATCATTAATAACAAATATTTAATTAAATTTTACGTACTATATACTTAGAATTATAATCAATCGAAAAAAAAATCGAGGACTTTGGGGGGGGGATCCGAACTCCCAACACCCTCCCCTTGTGTGCGCCACTGTTTGTACGACATAATTAGCAAACTACATGGCTTGAATTTATATCTACACGGCAATAATGCACACTTTGAGAATAATAGAAAAGACTAGCTGGTATACCCGTTCTTCGCACGGGTGAACTGAAAAATTAAACAACACACAGATTGAAGGAAAAAGAAGTTTTTAATGAGTTAATTTTATGTGAATTGAAAATTAAACAAAAAAAGCTTTTTGCATATCTCAGCTAAACAAAAAAAGAAAGAAAGAAAAACACCTTTGTTAAATTTTAACTATGTAGATCTAATAGCCGATAAAAAGGAATTTTAAATTTATAATTCCTCGTAACACTCTTGAGGGTCGATTTTTCAAAATACCTCCCTAAGCTGATCTCTGCTCAGCAAAAGTAACACATTCTTAAAAGTTTTGCGTAATGAACGCTTAAAGTAGTGTAAATAATTTATCTCTGAAAGTGTAATACATTAATATTACTTTCTGTTGTATTTATTTTATTTTAAAATTGTAATATTCGCAAGCAACGCCGTTTCTTAAATTATAATGGCGATTCAATGAAAAACATAGCGAAATGTTAACGATAGAGTCAAGTTGGCAAATGCCTAGCTACTTTCGTAGCTAAAGCTTTATTAGAGCTTTGTAAGACCCGCCGTGTAGGGAAGCGATGCACGTTAATACTTTATCCAACCGCATTATGATTTACTGCAGTTTTTTTCATACAATTTTTTTTGGATCACTACATGTACAAATTAAGGGATATACATAAACAAAATACTCTACTTTGGAAAATTTAATCCGTTAGAGCTAATAAATTAATTAAAGATATTCCACTGTAAAATTAATTATGTACACCGTTCACTTAAAATAAGTAGTCAAATCATTTTCCAAGGTCTTCATTAACAGACAAAACCATAAGACACTTAAATTTTGACATTAACTATTTTTTGCGACAAAATAATAATCTTTTCAATCCGCTGAAAACGCAATATCTGCTACAAAATTTTTCGCCTTCCCCACTAAAATACTCATCATAGAACCCGTGCTGCCATATATCTTGGAAGAGTGGATTTCAAAGAATATTAAAGCTAAGTATTGGTAGAATATTCCTGCTAAGTTGGTGTGGTGTGGTAGTTAGGAGAAGGGTGCCAGCTCAAGTGTCGTTCCGTCACTTGACCATTGTTCAAAATTACATGGTCCGTCTCCAAAAGCCCTCGTGTAGCTGAACAGTGCGACGTTAATATTCACTCACTCACTCACTGCAAAAATACAGTGCAGTAGTTATAATTAGTTTTATACTTAAAAATGCAATATCTGCACATATTCAATTAAAATTACAGCGTTATAATTAACTACTAATCACAAAAAAATTATGAAAGTTTGTCCAAATGATGTAGTGTGAAAGAGAAAGTTTATTTACTCTAAGTACCAGAAGCGATAAAAGTAGTTATTTTGAAAATAGATCAACTTCTTACTACCAAATGTGCATAATAAAATCATAAAAAACATTAAAATAAAGAGAGATTTATAACAACTTCTCCTTCAAAACTTAGTTTTATTCTGAAATAAAAAAATAGGCATTATTGTGATCACAGGAATTAATTAGAAGCGATTCTCTTGCGTAGTCAAAACAAAAAGAGTTTTTCACAAACAAAAGATAGATATATGCTGACGTGGGTTTTTTTGCAGCTTTTTTGCTTGAAGATGGCAGAATTTTTTCCTTCTTGACAAATAGCGTTATATTTTGGACACTTTTTACGAATTTTTATAAACTATAGCCTATGGCAGGGGTGGAGAACCTTTTTAGATCAACGTGCCATTCTTTCTTAAAGAAATGTTTAAGGAGGCATAGACGTGCCATCAAATAATTTTGACTTATGGTTATTAAGAAAATAATAAAAAACTAAATACTAACAACTCAAAACTCCTTCATTACAACTAAAAAATACATTTTGTACAGTATTGTAGTAAATATTTTACTTATAAGTGTAATTCAAATTAAAGTAACATTAGTGTGAATTCTGTTGTGGTAGATTAGATGACAAATAACTTGTATTAGGATTGTAAGATGTGACTTTTACCAGAATGCAAGCTGAATACAAGTCATCTTCCAAACGGTTTCTAAGTGAGTTTTTATTCATCTCTCTCTCTCTCTCTGAAAACAATGACTCGCAGGCATAGGTAGATGAAAATATGGTTAAAATAGCATGAGCCAATTTTTTCAAAAAGGTAATTATCTCTGGAATAGAATTCCATGTTTCTAATTTTTACTTACACTGGTGTGCAAAAATTAAGGACGAGACGGTTTTTTCAATATAACTTTGTACAAAAGCTTTCCAAATCAACACATTTAATACCGTAAGATCCCCAATACGTAAGGACATGTGTAATATAAGGAACACTTACTAAAAGAGAAATCAGAGGGATAAAAAGAAGCTTGATTGAAAAAGTAGCATGGAGCGCAATGCGACTGAAGGCCGAAACATCCCTGTGATGGGTGTCCAGCAAGAAACATCCGGTCTTTAGTAGGGGATATGATCTCCCCTGACTGCTAGGCAGGTTTCGCAGCGTCTGCCCATGCTGAGAATGAGGGTATCAATGAGTAGTTGAGGCATTGCTGCCGATTCGTCTTGCAGCGCCAATCGAAGCTCCCGAATCGTTACTGGTGGTGAGGTACGAGCTGCCAAACGTCTGCCTAGAAAATCCCATACATGCTCGATGGGATTGAGATCCGGAGATCGTGCCGGCCAATCCATACGTTCAATATCCTCACTCTCTAACAGCTGTTCGGCAGCTACTGTGCGATGACATGGTGCATTGTCATCCATGAAAAGGAACTGCAGACCCATAGCGCCTCTAAAAAGACACACATATGGATGAAGAACCTCGTTACAATAACGGGTCCCGTTGACTGAACCTGCGTTGAAGATGTGAAGGTCTGTACGACTACCAAGCATGATGCCTCCCCAAACGAGAACACCGCGACCTCCATACCTGTCCCTTTCAATGATGTTCTAGGGATAATTGCGGCTTCCCCGCTCTCTCCAGATGAGTATGCGATGAGAATCGCTACTCAAACTGAATCTGCTCTCATCTGTAAAGAGTACTCGTCCCCATTCATTGTCTCTCCAATTCCGGTGTTCCCGGCACCACAGAGAACGCCTTCTCCGATGGGCAGGCGTTAAAGGTACACACCGTACAGGACGTCGTGCAAACAGACCACCACCGTGCAGTCTTCTGGCCACGGTAAAACGTGATATCGGTCGCCCAGTCGCCTGTGCCGTGTGTCTAGCGATTTCTCCCGCTGTCTGCCGCCTGTTTCTTCTGATCTGTAAGACAATGTACCGGTCATCTGCGGGTGTGGTTCCTCGTGGACGACCACTACTAAACACCCGGATAGCTGTTCCTGTAGTTTGAAATTGTCTCCAAAGTCGTGAAACGATGCTGTGAGCAATTCCGAACTCTGAAGACACACTTGTCACACTGCGGCCTTCCTCCAACTTCCCAATGATTCGACCTCGGGTAAAAGCATCCAAATGGCGTCTAACAGATTGATTATTCGCCATTTCTCGCTGAGGTAGCAACTCGGTGTGATTTTAACTGCTATACGGCGTGCAATCTCTTTGCCAGAAATACTGATCTTACACCGACAACATGCTTTATACTACTCAGACACTCCCCCATTACGTCTACCTGCATATCTGCGCATGTGCTACCGTACATCACCTTACTTAATCTCCTAATTGATCTTTCTGTCCGCTCTGCCTCTTCGTTCAGCTGATATGCTAATTTTTCGACTTCGTCCTTAATTTTTGCACACCAGTGTATATTGCATGTTAATCTTTCTGTTTTAATCAATTCCAACTTTCTCCTATTTTTCAATAAATTCTTGAATCCATATTGAACTAGACTAGAAATTAATCAGTTGCATTTCAAATTTTTCAATTTACAAGCAATCGAATTGGGACAAATTCAGTTTTTTAAATGAAGTCACATCCGAGTACATAAAAAACTTGAACGCTTCAGATAATTTTTAGAACTGAGAAAATCTGGCTGAAAACTGCGACCGATCACTTACGTTTCTCGTAATACTTCATATTGAATTTTGTTATTTTGAATTAAAATGCAAACAGTTTTGATCGGTGGCGTGCCCAAAATATTGTGTCACGGGCCATCAATGGCACGCGTGCCACTGGTTCGCCATCCCTGGCCTATGGTATAAATTATAGCCTATGTGTTATTCTGATGTATAAGCTATATTACTGTAAAGTTTCATTAAAATCCATTAAGTTGTTTTTGCGTGAAAGACACACAAAGATTTTCACAAACTTTCACATTTATAATATATATTAGATTTTAGCGGATAAGAAAGCATTGAACTACGATAGTGTTCAAGATTATTTTCCCCCATTGTTGGGGACGTCTTAATGCATGGGCCAACTAGGCTCGAGCCCAAGGCCTCGGCCACAATGGGGGCTCCTCGTCACCTTCTCAACTTAACTTTAATAAGAACATGATTCGAATAATTTCAACGATCAAATGTTATTTCCGGTTTTATTCTTCAAAAAACTAGGAATTTCGGACGATAAGTCAATTGGCTACATGGGATGACCGTCGTCCCCATAAGGTCTAGGCCTACCACTATATACCATCATTACTAATTCAGTCAAAAGACGACAGTTGATCGAGCAGATTTGTGCGATTGTAAGTCATACACATTTATTTTTTTCGGGTTTGCGCGAGTATTTGGCAACGTCTGCTATATGACCTATCTACTTTTATGAGTCATAAGTGGGGCTTACATTTGTGTAGAGGCCCAAGGCCTACGTTTTCGTAGTTGCTCAAGGCCTAGTTTTGCGTAAAGGCCCAGGGCCTCAAGAAGTCTTAAGACGTCCCTGCACATTGTATCAATTCATAGATTCTTATGAAGTCGTTATTCCACAAAAATTGCTTTTCCCACAATATCTTTCAAAGTTCATTGATCTATTCGTATGAACTTTTGAGGAAGAAATTGGAGACGAAACTATGTTGATCACAAAGTTCTTTTTCATTCTCAAGAGACTTCGCTTCTCAAGACGAAAACAGTTTAATTGAACTCTTTTGAACCTGTTAATTTTAAGCCACTTGCTTTGATCAATTACATTTGTTTTATTCAGTTACAATTGTTTAAAAATTGCGACTTAGGTCCCCTAAATTCCTCTTTTCTTTTAGCTCAACTGTAGTAAAAAAAGAAATACTTAGCGTTCTTTTCATATATACTTAATTTGCTGAGGAGTGCCTCTGATGGGTACTTAAATTATTCATTTTGGAATATTTCACCCAGCAGCTCCAAAAATCCCCTTCTCGCGCCCTTTTGAACCCTTTCGTGCATTATAGGATAAAAAATTCCGGCGAGAGCAATACAAGGGTGATATACCTCATAAGTTTGGAACTACAATCAAGAGACGAGGACGACAGCTAAACTGCTCTTCATTACTTTAACATCTGCACAGTGGCGTAACGTACACCCAATCCCAAAGCCTGATTGACACCAAGTACGTACTCTCTGTAAGATCTGTCTTGGGGCTCAAAACCTGACGTTGCGGGGGGAGGAACTAATGTTCTCCTTTCCGCCACTGCATCTACGCGTCATCGCATGATGATTTAAGGTCCAGTTCATTTAATAAAGAATCGCAGGGCTCATTTGGCCATGGTTATGAATTCGTGATTGATGATGCTCAAATACAGCCGTGGATTCAAAAGCTTTGAAACAACTAAAGATCTATCGGGTGGAATATTTGGGGCCAGTGGCGTACACAAGAGGAGGGTTTGGTGGTTCAATCTCCTACGCACCTTCCCCTTTATAGACGAACAGTTTTTAGCAAGATTACTCCTCTTCGATTTTTCGTCAATTTGTCTTTTAAAATATAACCCACTTCTTTTTCTCATTAAAGTCTATACGCCACTGATTGGGGCAGTTACATATCAACTCTGGAACTAAACTGCTCAAAGTTTTCCTATATATGCATACAAATATGCGATGCAAGTTCTCCAGTTAAAAAAAGAAACAACACTAAGAAATTTCAAAAAATGCAGGTATAAATTTGTCAGTATTTGTGTATTTTAATTCATATACTTTTTTTGCTAGAATATGAACTTCTGAAAATCAAGTTTAAGCAAAATGCATTTCAAACATTCGTATTTTGAGGTACATAAAGCATAGCGGCAACATATTAAATGAACAAATTACACTCATTTTTTAAAAATAACTAAAATTGCATAAAATTATGTCATCATTATTATTTTTTCCTAGACATAATTAATTCTCCAGACCACCTTGTAAGCTCACGTTTCCCAATTGTCATTGTCTTAAAACCTTAATCAACATCGGCGTCTTTAGTGCAACAATTGCACCCAACATCTCAAAGAAGTTTTCTGTCTCACCCTAATTGTGGCATGAGCGGCACCGTGTGTCCGATTAAGCACAAACACAGTCCGGCAGTCATTTACTCTTACACAAAATTAGACATGATTTCTTTTCCAGAAAAACCGAAAGAGTCCTATTTAGCAATTGGGCCAATCGAAAAGCATGTGTCACTATAAATTCGTCGAATTTAGTTATTAGGCAACCTTCGCAACTGCAATCGTCCAACTGGCGCCCTTTCGGTATGCGTTCTGTTACATATATTAGACTCAAACGAGGCTTAAGAAAAGTTGTCCAATTACAAGTTCTAATCAATTACGATTGGTATAGGAAAGAATACGGAAAAACCTGTTGGTTGGGTCAAGGTTAAGTTGACTAGCAAGGACTGAGGTGTTAATGGGAGCTCTCTGTTTCTTGGGGAGTGGTATCTTTTTTCCCCTTCTGGTGCAGTTTCGTCTCTCTTAATTGAGGCATTTGTTAGTAACTTTTATTCATGAAATGCGTTTGAATCTTAAGGTAGAGTAAAGCAATTAAAGTAAAAGTTTTTCAGTTGCCAATTAAATAATTTTAATTATGAGATATATTATTTTCTGAAAGATGCCGTAAGATGTTAAAATAGAATACGTACTTGTGCAAGAAAATTACAAATATTTATTAAATTCATAAAGAATTGTTTTTCAACTTTAAATGGAATCTTTTTTTTATGTTCAGTGTTTTAATTAAAACTTCATGGAAGCTTACAATGTGAGAAAAAAAAAAGATTTATATTTTTTGGAAGCTCAATTTATTTAAGAACAATTAGAAAAATTTATTTCAGCAACAAGTTTTTGATAAGTACGAAAAATTGCATTTAATGATTTCGTTTAACCATCGATGTTTTTTGGATACTCAGTTTATATAGATCGAATGTTTTGTCAAAGAGAGTTGAAGTTAAAAAATAGGATATATTCTTTTTACATAAAAACCAAACATTGAACAATGTAAGTGCTTATTAACTTCACACTAAAAAGCAATATGAGAGCTATTGGTGATGGACCTCGTAATTTTGAATCATGGGCAACCCCTAAACTGGCATCACCTCTCACAACTTCCACACCACGCCAACGGGATGATCCTGAGCCTAAACAGATTTAACATGCGTCAGTCCCTCTGCACGGCGGGTCTTCAGGTGCACTGGGGCTCGAACTCATGACACGCCGACCACGAGTCCGTGATCACTAGGCTACCACGACCAAAACATTTAACAATAGCTCGATAATTGAGTAATGGCACAATAGTTCTATAGATTATTTTCAAAAAATCGAAAACAAAGTGAATTTTAAAATTTTCCAAGCAGGGAAATGTTTGATTTTGAAAGCAAAGTTGTTTCAAATCTGGGAGCCTGTTATGATACCTAAGTTTCGACAAAATATACCCAACATTGGGAAAAACATATACCCAAAATAAACCCAAAAATATCTAAACAGTTAAATTAAGTTTTAAAAGTTATTCTCTCATGAAAATATTTCGGTTAGATCAGAAGCTGATTGATTGATTGATTTTAATTTACGTTGCACGTGACGGACCTCTTAATTTTGAATTTCAGTCAAGAAATGAGGACTGCAATTGAGCTAGCACCCCCTCTACAGAATTTGAAACCACACCAACGTGAGAACTCTGATCCTTAACAGGTTTAACGAGTAGTGGTCGATCACGAGTCCTAGGCGGATCTTCAGTCCTAGGCGGGCACTACGGCTCGATTTCCCGACATGCTGGTCACGAGCCCCATGACCAAGAGAACAAGGCTACTATAGCCACATTCTTCGCTAAGACTAAACAAAACTCAGTGGCGCAACAGCCCATGAAAGCCAAAGCCTACTGTGCCCATCTCAGTTTTCGTGACTTTGGGCATGGAGGTGTATGAGCAGATATTCCGGGAAGGCGGTCAGTCTGACAAGAAAAGCCCCAGTGTTTAGTTCGCGAGCAAGCTTGGTACGCATTTATCGTCCCCCCTGAAGGGATGCAAGGCAGAGTCGATCTTGCCCAGTCCAGAGTTTGAGCCCCGGATATGTGGCGTGTGAAGCGCGAAACGCTATCACTCAGCCACTGGGTTTCATACTCACTAGCGTAGCTAAGCTCTGAGGGGGCCCTGTATCAAAATTCCTTCGGTGCCCTATTTTTAGATATGGGAGTCCTGTTAGTGGGACTGTAGTTACACATGCTGTGGCCCCTGTAGCTTGAGGGTCCCGTATCATTGATACGGCTGGTACATTAGCTACACCCCTTACTACAGTTGCATTAAAAAGTTACAAGCCCCTGGATTGAAGAGTAATTAAAAGAATTATCGATATATTCGAATAAAATTATCAGCTTTTATTTAGAAATATTTGATAATGTATTTTTGTCGATAAAATCTATCTATTATGCATAATTCCTATTTATAGCCATTTCTGTTTTATTTCATTCATTTAAAAGAAAAATGGCGAATGGTTGAATAACGAGACAAAACTTTGAAAGAGGAAAGGGAAATAAAAAAGTGGCTATTTATTCGAGACTCGGAATCAGGAATGAAATGCTTTCAATTGAAGTAGATTCCCTCCCAATGCTATTTAAATTAACGGAAGCGGTTCAATCCAGTTTCGAATTTGCACTCAGAATGGTTCAGAGTCGAGTTAAACTCCCCCTTTAATGGAAATTGCAATTGCCGTCGTTTGGGTCTTGAAATTTGCATACCCGGATGAAGGGAACGCTCTTCCCTTTTCCGCTTCCACAAATTAGGGAATATTGGATTTAAATTTCACTGCGGGGGAGACTTGTTTTTCCCTTCTTCTTAGCTTTTTTTCCCCAGGAAGGATGAATTTAGCTGTTGATGTGGAGGGTAACTCAATGTTTCTCTTCCCCCCCTCTTTCCTAATCCTATTTTTTTCTTTCGAGATCTGTCAATGTTTATATTTTTCTTTTTATTATTGTCCTTAAGTTGAATGAAAGTGAAATGTGTGTGTGTGTGCGTGCATATATAATGGATATAGTTAAAAGGTATATGCACTTTTTCTTGAAATATTTTGTGTACACATTTTTATTCAATAATAATTTTATTTAATATTATTTTATAATAATAATTTTCTACTGATAAAATGTACTTTGCAACAGCTTCTTGGAAAAAATAAAATTTCACCTAAGATATTAAAAAAATTCAGAACTTTTGTTTTGTTTCTAAGCTTAAAGTGTTTAATTCAAGTGTAAAAAAGTGTTGAGCTTAATCATTCCTCATCAATTTTATTTACTTAACAGATATTCTTTACTTAAAAATTTTATTTCAAAATTGTTTAATTTCGTCTAACACTATATTTTATAGCAAATTAAATTAAAATCGTAGTTTAAAAACATTGCATCTTTTTTTAAGCATTAATTTAACAGTAAGGAACATCTCAAAATGTACATAAAATACTTTTCAAGCTGTGTTATTTATTATCTTGAACAAAACGTAACACCAGTGGTGTAACGGAGAACATTTGGGGCCCCCTGCAAAGTCAGGTTCGGGGCCCTCACGTTGAAATTTACAAAGGGTAGGCACTTGCGTCAGTCAGGCTTTGGGCCCCTTAGAACCTTGGCCCCCCCGCGATGCGGGGGTGTACGTTACGCCACTGCGTAACACTTACGAGTACTGTAAATAGGAGAAATACGAAATAATACATCAAATAAAGTCCATGCTTACAATTTCTTCAACACAAATTTCGGCATTTTGTGGTGTACGTGTTTAAGTTGAATTATTCATTGACTAATTATAAACGTTGAATCCAAAAGCAGCATGAGGATTATTGATGATGAGCCTCTTTTGAATCACTGTCCAATGACGAGGGCGAACAAACTCACTCACCAAACATCCACATGCAGCCAACAAGATGACAGCGCTTCGACAGATCTTAAGTGTATCGGCCTCTCTACACGGAGGATTTTTTGTAGCATCAAGACTTGAACCCATGACTGGGTGAGTGATCCCTCTAAAGCAATGCGAGAGCTATAGGTAATAGTCTGCGTAATTTTGTGCCATGGTCAAGCGGTGTGGACATTACCTGAGCTGGCATCCCCCTTTCCAAACTTCCACAACACGCCAACGGGAGGACATTGAGCCTTGACATATTTAACGTGCATCGGCTCCTCTACGTAATGGGTCTTCAGCAGTGGAGTAGCTAGCTACCTATGGGTTAGGCGGTGCCGTGGACCAGAGCCCTCAAGCTCAGTGGGGCTTTCAGACTCTGACCACAAAAAATTTTAATTTGCGATATTATTGAAAAATTTATGTTATTTTCAATCTTTTCATTTTCTTAAAAACTGTTACTAGAAAATAAACAAGGTTCCATGAAAAATCTTACCCCATTCTTTTGTTATTACATCTTAAAAAAAGGTTACACAAGAAAAACAATTTCTTCCTAGTTACATTCTATTTTTAATAACAATATGATTCATAATAAGCTAGTTTCCTGTTTCACTATTTTACAATCTTAGCCATATTTGCAATACATTGATGTAATCTTGTTCCTCCTCCTCTTCTTTTTTGCACACAGAGGTGTTTTTTTTTAAGTAGTTGTAATAATATTGTAATGTATTTTCTTGTTCATGCATATTTCTTGCATTATTTCCTGTCTATCTTGGTAGACCATTTTGTAGCTCTAAGCCCTCTGGTGGATGAGTTCGATCCTCCCGAATAAATAAATAAATAGGGATTCCCCTAAGACATCTTGTAGCGCAGAATTACATTTCTCCTTTCTTTTAACGTCAGTAAGTACTCAAGTACATACGAATTGTATTGGATAAATTATAAAACTAAAGCTATGGATTAAAAAAAAAGGAAAACCCAGAGTGGTGAGTATAAGCATAAGCAACACCAAGAAAGAGAAGATAGTGAGTAAAAATTGTGTAGTTTTTTACATTTAAAAATATTCATATATTTTTACTGGATAAAATCCATAATCAAGCTCGGGCCCTCACTATTTGCTTGCACCAGGGCCCCTTCGCCAGTGTTATAAGGACTCGACAACGCTGACCATGACTTCATGACCATGGTCACTAGGTTACCATGGCCACGAACCCAGACTTTATACAGAGTGTTTTTTTCCAGGTATAGAAGTTTAAGTTGGCATTACTTTCCAAGATGGCGACCGATTTAACAGCTGTCAAGTGATTTATTCCCAGTTTGGTTTGGCAATTCATCATGAATAGACTCACGCCTGAACAACGCTTTCAAATTGTGCAATTTTATTTCGAAAATAATGGTCGATTTTCATAAGCGAATTTTGTTTAGCGATGAAGCGCACTTCTGGTTGAATGGCTACGTCCGCATTTGGAGTGAAGCTAATCCACAAGTGTATGTCGAAACATCGTTACATCCAGAAAAACTGACTGTTTCGTGCGCTTTATGGGCTGGTGGAATCCTTCTTCAAAAACGATGAAGGCCACAACGTTACAGTCAATGGTGATCGGTATAGAGCCATGATTACTAACCTTTTCATTCCTGAATTGAACAATCATGATGTCCAGGAGCTGTGGTTCCAACAAGACGGCGCAACATGTCACACAGCTCGTGCCACAATCGATTTATTGAAAGACACGTTTGGTGACCGCCTAATTTCACGTTTTGGACCTGTGAATTGGCCTCCAAGATCTTGTGATTTAACACCGCTAGACTATTTTCTGTGGGGCTATGTAAAGTCATTGGTCTATGCGGATAAGCCACAAACGCTTGACCATTTGGAAGACAACATTCGCCGTGTTATTGCCGATATAAGGCCACAAATGTTGGAAAAGTCATCGAAATTGGACGTCCAGATTGGACTACATCCGAGCCAGCCGTGGCAGTCCTATGCCAGAAATCATATTTGAAATGTAATGCCACAAGATTATCTTTCGAATAAAAAAAATTCATGTCAATCGAATAATACATCGTTGTTTTATTGCAATTTAAAGTTCTATACCTCTAAAAAAAACACCCTTTAGAAACTTCGCTGGGCATGATTTCACAACCGTAATCACTTGACTACCATGACGTTTCAATGTACATATGTTCAATAAAGTAACAGAGAATATAAGGAACCCCTATCCCCCTGCTAAGTCACGTCTTGACTTTAATATTTTTTAAAATGTTTAAATATGTACCAGGCGTCACAGTCAGGCTTTAGATCCCCAAGAATCCTGTCTCCCCCCTTTGCGGGATGGCCATAACAGTCATGAGTTCCAGCCTAATGTCGTTGAAGATCTACTGTGCAGAGTGGGCTGATAGACGTTAAATACGTCGAGGATTAAACATTCTCTCGTTGGTGTGGAGTGAGAGCTAGGAGAACGGTGGGTTCCAGTTCATGTGTCGTCTTCGTCACTTGACCGTGACTCACAATTGCGAGGTCCGTCACTAATAGCCCTCTTGCATCTTTATAGTGTGACGTAAATATAACTCTCCCTTACCCACGATGCGGGGGTGTACGTTACACCACTGTATATATTTGAAAAAAAAATATTGTGAAATCACACTTGTTAGGGGGATCTTATCCTGTATTTATACATAAACTTTATACGTCGAATAGTTGAATGAAGAATATTTCTTAAAATATACGTGTTTTTATTTATTTATTTTTATGATTATTATTATCCAGAACAGACATTTGCAAAATAGCTTATTTAAATCATTAACATGGATATTGAATGGTAAGGAAGTGCTAGCTAATAATTTTGTATGCAAATATAAAGATTTTATGTTGCAGCCTTCTTATTAAAATATTAATGTTATGAAAGCACTTGTCAAAATGTGAATGCTGAAAATAATAAAAAAAACTATTATTAATAATAAGCTGAAAATGTACAATCAATAAGTGATGTTAATGTACATAAGCTTTGCGCAATGGTATTGAATTAGTTGCAAAGATACTATATACAATGTTACCTTAAAGAAACCAGTAAGTTGGGAAAACAAAAGTTTCTTTAAGTTGACGATTAACTGACAGGTAAAATTGTTTCTTCACACACAAAACAATAAAGGATATAAAACATTTGTACAGTTATTACAAAAAGTTGACTTCTGAAATTCTTCTTTCTTTAATTTTCTTTCAAAAGCTTAAACTTGAATTGACATCACACTCATAAAACCTGAAATAAAATTTATTTTTCTTGCCTCAAACCAGAATTGAGTTAACATTTTGCACTCATTCAGGTATTAATTAACAAGCTTTCTTAAGGAGCCTTTTTTGTCTTGCATTATGAGTTTTAAAACCGTCAAATAGTTGCAGTCTTGCTTCTCATGAACAAGAAAACAAAGAGGAAAAAATGCTTCTGGTTATTTCAGTCTTAAAATTCTCCAAAGAGTGCGCCTTTTACGCATCTTTTTTTATCCTTATTAAATTGAGCTACTCATTTCAAATATATAAACATAAGAGCCGATTACGCTTGTTCTATTTTTTTTTAAAGAATGGTTAAAATGCAATCAAACTTTTAACTATACTTGTAAAGTTACATTGACTCTCTTCTACAACAGTGGCGTAGCGGGAAAAATTTTGCCCCCTGCAAAGTCAGGTTTTGGGCCCCAAAGTAGGATTTTACAAAGGGTAGGCACTTGACGGCAGTCAGGCTTTGGGCCCCCCTGGAGCCTTGGGCTTCCTCGTTACGCCACTGCTCTATAACACACACACTTCCATTCCTTAGCATTATTTACATCATCAAAATGTCGAAATGAAGTTAGAAACAAAAACATGACAATGCAACCTCATCCTAAGACTGTTAAAACGCAGGCAATTATCAAGAAAGTGAAGTCTCTGATCCTAAATGAAATTCACCAATTCAGATTCATTGCATCGAAACTAGGAATGTCTTCCGGCATTATAATTAAAATCATTCATAAATATTTTTTAAAAAAAATGTTTAATCCTAAAGTTCATCTGCTTGTGCCAAAACATATTCCTGAAAGTTATAAGTAAATTGTAGAAAATTATATAAAAAAACATCAAGCTGCAAAAAAAATTGAAAATTTGTGGTAACACTCGATGATGCTTAGGTATATTTTAAGTGCCTGAAAAAAAATACCAATTCTCTATTGCTCAACTGATGGAAATGGCCGTACTAAATGGCTTCGTTCAGTGGCGTAATGTACACCCCCGAACCCCTGCATTACGGGAGGTCAGGGTTGTAGTGGTTCCCTAGCCTGACTGACACTAAGTTGCAATCCTTTATAAGATCCGACTTGGGGCACAAAACCTGACTTTTGGGGCTAATATTCTCTGTTACGCCACTTGCTTCGTCAGTGTACAGATAAGTTTCCAAAGGGATACAAGATAGTTGTAGGGTTTTCTAACAATGACATTAAAAATCAAATAAGTTTCAAGTAAAGCCAAAATTAATTAATTCTACTATCAGCAGAATGTATTCCATATAAGACTGAAATTTTTGAAGAAATCCCACAGTCTTATTTAAAAAGGACATTGATAAAGTTGAGTTTCATTGGGCAAACCCACCAGTCTCACGTTTAAGTCAACTGCCGCTTATTTAACAAAGAAAGAGTCAGACACAAGAATAAAGTATATCCCATTTGTTGAAAAACGAGTAAAATCACCGTAAGCTTCTCCAATTGGCTTTTGTGCTTTCGGTTTCTTAAAACGATCCTTTTGAAAACTGTTCAAGAGGAATAGAGTAAAATTGTCATGGCAAGTACTAAGAAAAAGTTTACAAGTGCACTATTTATTAATAAAAATTAACTATCAAAATCGTTTCCACACAAAGTGTGAACGACCTTCTGTACTCTGAGCAGTGGTCCCCTGCAAATCCGCCGTTCTTGCAAGGAAAGGTTTTGAGTCCCAAGCCCAAATACGTACTTGGCGTCACTTTGGGCCCCCTAGAATCCCTGGTCCTCCCCCCCGCAATGCGAGGTGTACATTACGCGACTGACTCTGAGGGCTTCGTATCCGTTGCATCTTCTATGAAAAAAAAATATTTGGCATCTCTTTAAGACCATATTACTATGGATGCTGTAAAACAATTATTGCAGCTATTGGACGCTAGCTAATTAACTGTTTTTTATATATAACCCTGAATTCCCTTTCAATTCAGTTGTTAAATTTTAAACTTATTTTCTCGTCAATATTCTGTTTCATGTTGATAAACTTTTATTATTTAATTTTCATTCACACAAAACAAATCCAAAAAACGGAATTAAAACTCAGTGTAAATAGAAAATCTGAAAACTTTCGATGATCACACAAAAAAAAATCAGTTTTTAAAAAATGTGGCGTACCTACTTAAAGTGAAGCACTTTTTGTCATCTTTTCATAATTTTCTTTTTCTAACTAGTAAAAGAGAGTGAGAGAAATGGGAACCGATACATTCTTTAGTAAAATAACTTCCGAATCATTCTTTTTTACCAATATTGACACACTTGACCATGACCGGGTTACTAAATCAGTAAGGAATCATCAAGATCGTATGAAACTCCTTTGGAATGCAGATGTCTAATAAGTGGGCTAAACATTTTATCCACTCCATTTTTTATGAGGAGATAGCCTGTACTTACTAAATTTATCCTATCAGCTGTGTGCTATTCCAAAACTGAGAGTAATTCAAGCATCAATTAACGGTCCAGATAAGTAAAGCTATATTTTATTGCTACAAACATGCTTGAGTAAGGCCTCGCTTAACAAGTGAGGAAAGTGCTTATTATGGTAAATGATCATTAAAACCCAGCTGAGATTGCTGAAGAGTACCAAAAAAACTGAGATCGTTGATTCTGTAAAAACACGCAAGAAGTGTACATTAAGATAGAATAAGTGTCCCTTTGGATAGAATAAATATATGTTTTTCAAGCATTTAGTGATTGACGAAAATTATATTGGCAGCCAAAGTGATGAACGAAAATGGAAAAACGCTTGATCGTGCTTAAACGAACGTTTTTGATGACTTTCAATAAATGTACTCAGGGAGTAAATAAGAATCCTATATATATTGCTAAATTGTGTTCTTGCCAGCGATGTTAAGATATATATTGATCTCTATGTTCGATGCCTTATTACTTTTAGTCATAGAAGAGCTGACTGCAGTTATTATACACGGAATTTTATGTAAAATAAATTGATTTATTTACCGTCACTTGTTTAGCTACTGGAAAGTGGTTGCGCTCAAATATTGTAATGTCCTAGCCTTGTAAATTGAGGAAACTTGATTGATGCTCTTGATGGTTTATTGTATCACGATCACACAACATAAATTTATAAACATTTTGTACATATTTTAAGTAAAAATCGTAAAATAATCCGAATTGATGACACTTGAAGAGAAATAAAGCAAATAATTGGTCGGTGTGGTATCCAACCCATCTGCCTCCAGCAAAGGGAACTCGCTTGTACTACGCTCGCTGGTGGAGCAAAAATACCTCTCTCGTCGAGAAGAAATCTTACTTAACTCAGTGGCGCGACAGCTCATGAGGGCCAAGCCCTACTGTTCCCAACTCAGTATATGCGACCATGGGCCCTGAGGTACATGGGCAAATGTTCCGGTCAGGTGGTCGTTCTGACGCGAAACCCCCAGTGTTAAGTTCCCAAGCAAGCTTGGTACTCATTTATCAACCTACTGAATTGATGAAAGGATCTCTCTCGTCGAGAGGTAATCACTGATCGAATGGCGTGGCACCCACGCAGGCGCAATATTTCGGATCAGTCAGCGTTGCCACCTAGAGCTTTAGAACTTGTCTAGAGTTCGTTACAATATTTTCGAGCTTGATATTTAAGCCCATGCGGTTCTTGTTATGTTAATAATTCTAGCTTTGCTTGATTTAGTTTATTGAAGATTTTGTTTCTGTATGTGCGCCGATTTATTGGTCTGCTAAATACAGCCAATTCGCCTCGAAATTTTGAACCCTATAAAAAATGACGTCACAGTCCCTTGAGCGGAGGTACGTCTTAAGGCATGGGCACAATAAGAACAAAATTGAAATAAATTTTAATCGCCAAAAGTTATTCGCTCTCATATTCTCCAAAAAGAACCCTGTTTGTTTCAAACTATATGCAAACTGGCAACAGTGGCTAGACCTCACTGTGTTATGATGGTCATTAGTATCTTGGCCTAAGTCGAGTCGATTTATACCTGGGTTTGTGAGACTGTGAGTCACGCACACTTTTTGTTATGGCTTTTACCGTTTGTGCTAGTATTTGACAACGTGTGGTGTACTGTCTGCTCAAAAGGGTCTCAGGTGGAGCTTAGGTTTCGTAGGGGCTAGGGCCTCAAGAAGTCCAAAGACGTCACTGCTTGAAATGGCGAAGTAGTCTCCACATCACATCATATCAATGCTAAGGTTTTGAGCTTTGACGGGTTTAACATGCATCAGTTCCACTACGCGAAAGCAGTAACCCATTATCCAACTGGTATATGACTCCTTCACTCTACCAACCAAGTTAGAGTGGGCCTAATTGAAATTTTAAAGATCGTTGTCGATTTTGAAATTGTAATATTTTGTGAAGTGATTATTTGATTGTATGGTACTTACTATACCTTCGGCCAGTTTCGTGTAATCAAAGGACGTTGCCAAATGCTGCGATATATAGCCAATAGTGGAAAACATTCCCACGCACATTTCAACGCAATAACAATGACAGAATTTGGCGGCATTTTTTGAAATGGCGACATCTTTTAATAATGCGAAATTAGTCGACTGTATAATACGTAAATATCAATTGTTTTTATTAGCATCTCTCTTAGAAGTCACACAAGGGTTCTTCTTAGTGATGGATCTAATAATTTTGAATCGCGATCAATTTGAATCACGTACAACTCCGCATCACAGGGGAGGATGCCCAAGATTCAAGAGGGTCCAAAATCTGACTGATGCCTAGTACCGCTGTATCACTGATACGGGGCCCCCAAGTTTCAGGGACCCCAACATGTGTAAGAAAAATACCCTAAGATAATAAAAGGCTTCAAAAAAAGGGTCTCAGTGAAATTTTGATACCGGGCCCACTCAGGACTAGCTTAATGCCTAGTACGTACACTTTGCAGGAGAGGCCCTAATATTCCCCGTTACGCCACTGCACTAACAAGAAGACTTTGAGAATCAACATATTTAGCGTGCATCAAATCTTCTTCATATTAGACATCTTTTGTATTATGTAGAAGCCTGGGAAATAAGAATCAGTTGAAAATTACCGAAAGTTCGTTGTCAACAACTTCCCGTAAAATTATAAATTTTAACTTGCATAAGGCAAAATAAATAAATAAAATAAAATAAAATTTAGGCATATATCTTAAGTCCACAATCAAATTAAACACGTTGTTTGATCCCGGATTAAAATTTTTACGCTGGGCGTGATTGGCCTATTTGCAATTTTTACGAATAATTAAACTACCTCACGTAAAATGCAATTCTTCTCTGATAAGTTATTTCATGACTTTTATGTAGATATCAAATAATCGAGCCGGATGTGATGTATAATAAAATACGATTGCTCTATTTTATTCCGTATACGAATCCGATTAGAAAGTTTTTATTAATCACGCTATAAAAACACACAATGAAAGCCATTAACTCAAAAAAATCATGGCTTATTTCTCCTAAGTTATTGTTTTATGTAATATTAAACTCAACATAGTGCCTTTTGCACATGTAAAGAGCAATTGAATACTGACATTATCAATATTACGTATGTTTAAATCTGTCCAATGCCGCACACAAGGGGGGGGCAGGTCTGGACCCCTCCAAAGCCCTTAACTTCTTTTCGATTGATTGTAATGCTATGCATATAGTACGCAAATTTTAATTAAGTATTTTTTCTATTAATAATTAATTTTATTAATTAATGCTAATTATTTATTAAATAATTAATTTTTTACTGTTTTTGTTCCCGAAAATCGACAAAATCAAAAAAATTTGTTGGGCAGCATATTGAAGCATGATACGATAATGGTTGACTTTCAACCCTGGACCTCCCCCTCCTGAAAAATTTCTGTACGCCACTGAATCCGTCTGATAATTCATTTTATAATCTGTACGCCAACCAAACATTTCCAGCTTTCGGAATACGTATCTGCCTTTGTCAGTTTCCGTGTAATGTATTAAATCATTTCCTTTCAGGAAAATCGATTAGATGCGTGTACAGTACTTACATTTAAGCAATTTTTATAGTATATTGTACAATATTATATACATATATTTCCTTTCTAAATGATTATTGAATCTAAGTACTCAGAATTTTTTTTTTAATTATAACAATGGACATACATTTACTTTCCACAATTAGATTAGATAGAAATAGGAAAAAAGATTGATTTGAATTAATTTTACTAGAGGTAAGCAAAGGCTTTTGGCAAGTGGCTTTCAAAATTTAGATCATGTTGAAGTAACGAGAAGCCACTTTCGTTTAAAGCGTAACCTTCATCTTCCCACACGAGAGATGGTAGGCAAATGGTCATAGCCACAAACTCGTGGCCATTATTGTGTCTGTCGTGTCGTGAGTTTGTGTTTTAGTGCTTTAAGAAATCCGGCTTAAGCGATGGACTGATATGCCAGGGATCGGAAGTTGGAAAAGCAAAGTACCGCCTTGGATGTTGCTTTCGTCATTTGACCATGGTTCAAAATTACGAGGTTCGTTACCAAGAGCTTTTCTTTAAATACGAAGTGGCGTTGATCATAAAGCTCCTGACCATAAAAGATGTATCACGGATATATTTCTTATATCACGGATGCTTAAATTTGCGAAAAAAAATTATGTCAAAGATGCTTAATTTTGCGAAAAAAATTAAGTATCCGTGATATAAGAAAGAAACCCCCCTGAAGTCATGCAGTTTGCATCAAAGTGGCGAGGGGGTGTTTGTTAGTGGGCGGAATGGGTGAAGTAGGTCGGGAGATTTTTCCCCTGGTAGGGTCACTCTTGGCGTGAAGACCATTCCACTATGCCCGACTAAGAATTGCAGTTGACGGAGCTGAGTCAAGTCTTCTACCTCTTGTGTGTGTGTGGTGCTCCGGTCTTTGCTGATCACAGAAGCTGCACTTTTTTCTCCATCTATAACTTCTGCAAGATGGCGCAGCTCAACCCTCTAGGAACTCGGCCCTCTCACCTATTCAGAACTGCACTCATTAACAAGCAATCAAATATTCCTCCTGCTCATCACTGGTATGAGGCTAAACACACACACACACGCCCTGGTGGTTCTCTCTCCCTTCAATGCACCAGGTAGAAACAAATTATTCTATCTCGTTTCCGGAGCGTCCATCTCCGAACTTTGACTTTTAAGGATGGAGACAAAGTTCTTCCGATTTGTGATAAGTGTTCTGCCTGCCAGGCATCCCCGAACACATTTTTGACTGCCTGGGCTTACAAAACAGGATCTTTATGAAGACCCTCTAATGGTGTTGCACTTTTTGAGAGTGAGTGAATTCATGGACTTGGTCTAGCTTGGCTAGACATGGATATGAGCAACAGTAACAACAATGGCAACAAGAAGGAAAGATATAAAGTGAATAAAATTGCCCTTGTATTATTTTGATTTAAATCTGTTGGATCAGGCTTGAAATGCGTTCTCCTCTAAATCTCCAACCTTACAGGAATTTCGAAATCATTTCGAAGATAGGAATGAAAGAGAGAAAATTTTCCATGTTTTTTCCTCAACAGCTTAGTAGAGGTCCGGTATAAACAATGCCAAATGTGTGAGATGTTACAAATACTAGAGCAAGTTATATATCATTGAGATGGATTCAAATATATGTACAAGGGCGTAGCTACCGTCGTATCTGCCGTATCATTGATACAGAGCCTTCAATCTACGGGGTCCATATAATGCGTAACTTTTTGACATGTTCAAACAAGTTTTATTAATGCGATTATTTTTATTTTCCAAAAAGGACCCCAAAGAATTTTGATACAGGGCGGAATAGCTACGTCAGGGTCAGTGGCGTAAAGTACACCCCCACAACCCCCGCATCGCGGGGGGGGCACAGGGTTCTAAAGGGGCCCAAAGCCTGACTGACACAAGTGCCTAACCTTTGTAAAATTAAACGTGGGGGCCCAAAACCTGACTTTGAAGGTGGACCCAAATGTTCTCCGTAACGCCACTGGTCAGGGTATGTATCCAATTTTCATCAGGCGTAATGAATAAAAGATCGACCATTCAAGTTCCATCTTGATCGCTTGACTATGGTTTAGAATTTTAAGGTCCAATGTTAATAGATCATTCTTTGGCTCTAGTGTGATTTTAATACACAAATTAAAAATTAAATATTCTAAATGAGTCACCCATATATATATATATATGTGTGTGTGTGTGTGTAATTTTTACCTACATCCAAAAAAGAATAACAGTTTTGTCCCTGTAAATATGTGTTATTCATAATTTGTTTCTTGTTTACAGGCTACTCCGGCATCCCGATGACGCATGCAAGGTTATTGATGTCTGCTGTCAAGAATGTAGACCTGGATTTCACTGTAATTTGGATCCCCACAGCATGAGATATTGTGAAAATTTTGAAAATAAAACTCTAGATAAAGCTCTTATCTTATTTTATACATATGTATACCATTGCTCAGATGTATGAGATCAATTTAAACAGTTCATTGTACACTGCTGGTCACCGTAAATGCAACACCAAGAAAGACAAGAGATAGCGCAACAAAATTTATTTTGTAGATAGCATGTTGACCAAGTATCAAATGATTAAATCTATAGACTTCTGTGAAGTGTGGTTCCTGCCAGAATCAGTAGCCAGAGTAGCCACCATTGTTGGAGATCACCGCTGCCACACGACTCGGCATTGATTCAAAGAGACTTTGGATGTGTTCTTGGGGTACAGCTGACCAAGCAGATTCCACACATTACCAAAGTTGATCTGGTGTGGCAGCTGGGGGTGTAATCTGGGTCAATCGTTGAGCAACCATGGACCACATGTTTTCTATCGGCGAAAGATCCGGAGCGAGCCGGCCAGGGAAGCAATTCAATCTGGTGATTGACGAAGAACCTTTGGACAATGCGTGCCATGTGTGGTCGTGCATTACCCTGTTAAAATATGGCTGTGGCCAAGCCCTGAAGGTAAGGAAGGACAACTGGCTCCAACACCTCGGAGATGTAGAGCTGGTTGTTTAAAGTATCGGCAATGCGTACTAGAGGAGTGCGAGATTGATATCCAGTACCGACCCATTCCATAACACCCGGTACAGGACCAGTGTGGCGGTGCATAACGCAGCTGTTCAGCATCCTCTCTCCACGGTATCTCCAGACTCGAATCCGACCATCGTGGTGTTGCAGACAGATGCATGACTCGTCAGTAAAGACAACTTCATTCCATTCTGTTGCCACATCCTTCTTTCATCGCACCATTGGTGGTGGAGACGTCTGTGGTTCTGCGTCAAGGGTAGACCAAGCAATGGACGTCTTTCAGACAGACCACTCTGCTGTAAACGGCGTCAAATGGTACGCGCAGACACTGAATGATGCGTTACAGACTCAATGTGCTGTGCTAAGGTTCGTGATGTGATTGAGCTGTCCGTCACTGCTATGCGCACAATTTGCCTGTCCTCATGTGAAGTGGTGCACTGAGGTGGATGCGATCGACCACGTCGATTCATCGTACCCTCCTGCATCCAACGGTCACATATCTGCATTACAGTTATTTGGTTTCGCCCAACACGACTACCGATTTCCCTGAAAGATAATCCACAATTTCGGTAGACCACTATCCTTCCTCTGTTGAACTCGGATATTTGATCAAAAGCTGATCGCGCTGTTTTCTACGAGACATAACTGATCGTTTTTTGATAAAAAACCACAGAAAAACACAATTGCCGAACTTGAAATCGTCGATATCTCCAAACCTTAAATAGTGCTTTGAGGTGGCGCCACAGGTGCACGTGATGTGTGTCTGCGCTGAAATTCTAATCATTTGCATATCTCCCTCCGCTAATGCATGTTATAAATTTCATGTTATTTGCATGCTTCCTTCAGGGTGTTGCATTTACGGTGGCCAGCAGTGTATGTATGTCGATTGATACACACAATTCGTTATCTTGCAACACAACTAGTGCTTTAATTAAAAAAAAATTGATCTTGTAGAGATGAATATTAAACTGCAAATTTCGGCAGAAGTTTTAAAAAATTAAAATTAAAATGTTTAAGTTAGTGAAAATCCACGATGTTTTATGGAATCATTTGTTTGGTAAGGGGATGTCTTTACTGCTGCAATAAAAAAATGAAATATAACAAATAATTATTGTCATAAATGTATGATATTTATACAAGGCAAGGAGTAAAAAAGTACACTAAAAGGATTAAATACTCAAGGAGGGAACAAATGCCTAACACACCAAAAGTATTCATTTTTTTTCAACGGAACAGAAAAGGGTTCCATCGAAGAAGGAAAAAATGAAAAAATCTTTAAAACGGTTGTAAATGTATAAAGTGATTTACATAAAATATGGCTTATGATCAAATTTGAAAAGAAGAATGTTTAATTGAATAGCTTCTCACAATTTGTTCATTTTATGAGATTCACGCATCATTGAACATTCATACATTTATAAATTTTTTTATTATTTCTGTTTATAGTTTGAGAAGATACTCTAAAATTACTAATAAATAACTATTCGATTAAAAAATGATGTTTCTTTTTTTTATGCGAAGAAGAATCGAATAGGACAACGATACTTAAGCTGTGGTCGGTGGCCTTTCCTTGGCCAGCGCCTTTCTGAGGGACCGTAAAGGTCTTTCACTCAATGTTAAAATTTTTCTTTTATACAAACTCCGAAAGGCCTCGTGAAAAAAATTGAAAGATGTGTCAACCCGGATTAGATTATCGAAGAGCCCTCAATGAAAAAACTCTACTGGAACATACATTTTGATTACGAATATTAATTCAGCTTTTATCGTTATCTTTTTTTATTGTTTATGCACTTCATAGTTTTGGGAGTCAGGAAGGGTGCTCAAAATCTTAGGGGGTCGCGATATCATAAAGGGAGCCGTGTCGATTGAAAGTTTTAAGAACCGCTGGAATAGGAGATACTCGTATATACGTTTTCTTTTTTTAATTATTGTTGATAAAGTAGTATTAGCTGTACCAAAATCTGTACAGATTTCCGTTTTCGTCTTCTGTTTTTCATCACCTGCTGTAATAAGCTCCATCTTCATGTTAAGCGAAATAGAGGTTTGCTTTGCCCCTAAGTTTTTTGCCATTGTTTGCGAATTTGCAAAATTGCATTTTGTTTGTGTTGTCAAAATTTCTTCTAAATAGATTAAATAATTCGAGCCCAATTCACTGATTTTTACTCACACTGTTATATACTCATCACCGAATTTCAAAGTAACCGTTAAGATATTAGATGTTTTTGTGAGGTGTTTGTAAGCATGGAGGGTGAACGTAGCTTAGATAAACAAAGTTGGCTCTTGTCACAGGCTGTCCCAAGGGTATTTCAAATCCAAGTTACCCTTCTTTCTACGAAACATGTGAAAAACGACCTCTCTTTCATTTCGCACCCCTCTTAAGTCTAGCCTGCGGGGCTGGTGTTTACCGTATTTTGTTCATTCTGAGAAAGGAAGTCTTTTTATTTTAAGCAATTTTAGTTTCATGTTAAGAGAAAAAAAGCATGAAAATACATAGTAGTTTGTCGGGATCGTTGTATTATTTCGTGTTAACCGATATTTGTCTTAAGCGTTTTCGCGTTAAACATATTTTACTGTATAACCAAACAAATCTTCCTTTTTCTTTTTCTTCTCACCGAACTTTTAAAGTTCTAGAAAATTTTCCTATTATTTGAAATAAAGATATAACCAAATAACACTATTATCTGGTAGTTGTTTCTTTCCAATAAAACTTTTTTAATGAAATATTTGTGTATTCATACTCTAGTGCAATTAAACAGTAAAATTTACTATTTATAATATATTCAGTTGCGAAAATGAGAGATATTATAATATTTACATATTATATTGCAATATGAAACATAAATAGCTTCACCATATTCATTATCCAACGATATAGAGCTTTTCAGAAACTGTAATCAGTATTGTATTATTTTATATCAAATAACACTTTGTTTACAATACACACTTTTTTATAACACTTATCAATTTAATGTATCATAGGGTCACATATTGTTGTTATAAGATAACATTCAAAGAAGTTTCGATAGTCATGCTTAAAAAAATGCACATTATTTTGAATAAGTATTAATTAATTTCCACAAGTACTATATACTTTATCAATCTTGATGGGACCAGTTCCAGAAATACTAATAAATTAATGTAAATTTTATAATTGCTTAGCATTGTTACAAATAAATATGCGAGGTTCTAAAAAGTGTAACCGTAAGTAGCATCATAACAAATATGTAAAGATGACTTAGGAAAACTTCTGTTCCTAGCACTGGCGTAGCCAGTTCTGAGGGGGCCCTGCATCAAAATTCCTTCGTGGCCCTTTTTATATATACATATATGTGGGATTATTGTACAGTTCTAGGGGTATTCAATAATCACACTCTCGTTTGTTTCTAATCTAACGTTTAATGCTGGACAAAATACACAGTTCTACTCACTACGACAAACGTTTAACACATATAATACAGTATCTACAATTCGATTAAGCCCCGGATCATCGACCTCCGCGTCTAGAGTTCGCTCGCTGAATCTCCTCTCCTTCGTAACTCCTGGTGGCTGCCTTGACAGCGCCCTCCATAGAATGTTCATGTGGAAATTTCCCACATATATGCCCTGTTAGTTGGATTGTAGTTACATGTGTTGGGGCCCCTGTTGCTTCGGGGTCCCGTATCATTTATACGGCTGATACGGCGGTAGCTCGCCCTGATTCTTAGGGTCTATACTTAATTTGTCGACGAGTGAAAAATGAATAAAAAATTGTCACGTCGATTTACAAATTTTGTTTTTAACAATCATATAGCTTTGGTTGTTTAAAATGTGCTTTATCATACTTTTTACGTTTTCGGTTACGATTTTCTATGTCTTTATTTACATTTTCATCCTCTGTCAAATATATACTGAGTAAAGAGTGTGTGAAGCCCTATAAAAATATAAGCAGATGTTCCCTTTTTTGTAGATCTCACTTCAAAAGCAGTATGAAGTAGATCCCCCCCCCCAAAAAAGGTATCCAATCACGTCTAGAATACTTTTTTAAAAGATAGCATACTAAGTCATTATAAATGCTTTTTTGAGGAACTGATACTAATAAATACTAATATTTAACTATAATAATATTTAAAAGAAATCTCTAAATTTTACAAAACTCCTAATTATAAGTGAAATTTAAGCAATTTTTTCTGAAAAACTTCATAGCAATTACTGTAAAAAATCAATACATTTATATCCGTAAAAATATTACTAAAATAAATTAGATGCATTTACTAAAATTTTGATGTTTTAATTAAGATTAAAAAATTTTAGAGCTGATCGAGTAAATATTATAAGAAATGTGACATTGTGTGTGTGTCTAAGAGACCGTAATTTAAATAGCAGGCCATAACTCAAAAAATATTCGTACAATAAGGAATATTTTAGAATGAAATGTAATTATTAGGTTCAAAAAGTTGTATCGAAATACATTTGTAATATATTTTGAGTTATCAGACTCGTCATGATAGATTTTGAACAATTTAAAATGACCTCTTGGCATATTAAAGACCCACTTCCGGTTTTTTTAATTTTATAAATTTGATTGTAATTTGTCCCCCAGGTGACGTGGAAATAAAAAAAAAGTATGTTTTGCAAAACCAAAAGATAGATATATTCATTAAAATAAAAAACAAACAAAAAATATGTATTTTGACCGAATTTGCTCAATTTAACGTACAGTCGGACCTCTATGTAACGAAGACGCTAAAATTCCGAAAAAAAGTTCGCTTTCTGGAAAATTTGTTATGTAGAGGTTCATCTTTCAATATACGAGTATTTTCTACATCACATAAATTTTTTTTTAAATTCATAAACACTATGTATTAAAAAAGTAATTATTCACACTTTTTTAAAAATTAATATATGTTTATTTTATGTATCTTACCCATCAAAAAAAGAAAGAAAGAAAGAAAAACTGCAAGGAAAACAAGAAAAATGTATGCCGAATGCGAAATTCAATATTAAGAAAATAATTTTATATTAAAATTAATGAATTTTTAGGACACATTTTCAAAAATTGAAAGTTTATAAGTAATATTAAATATGCATTATTTTATAACTAGAGCCCTGGGACACTAGACAATTCCACTGAGAAAGGGGAATCGAAGAGGAAATCGGGAAAAGGGATATCGAAAATGTTTCTAGTGAACTGGACAATGGGTTACAGGTTGCACTTCTTGGATGAAAAGTCCAGATCTCTATTGCTCTCGGCGAATTATGATCTAATAAAACCAGTTCAAGTTTTATGACCACCATAAAATGTGTTAAAGAGAAAAAAACTTGAAAAGTTCAGAAATACTTTTGAAATAGGGAGAAAAAAAATTGAATCACAAAAGAAAAAATTCGTTATATAGAAAATGCACTTCGCTAAAGAAAGGTTGTTTTACGAAGGAAATCGTGAAAGGAAAAAGTTCGTTAAATAGAAAAGTTCGCAATTTCGAGGTTCCTTATATAGAGGTTTGATTGTATTCGTGTAACTTAACGACGAGGCATCGCGTAAGATTAATTATGTATTAAAAATTGATATCAAGATCATTAAAATATATAATTAAGCAACATATATCAAATATCAATTTTATTAGAATGATTTATTTACATTAATAACTTATTTCAGTTATTTATTCTGTATTTGCATAACTTTCAGAAATGCATAAACTTTTCATCACATAAGTCGATATTATATTTATAGTTAGTTTCCCATTGAATTATTACATAAGATTTATAAATAATCATTTGCAGTTCCAACAGGAATTTGTGTAAAATTAAAGAGCAAATTAATTGCAAAAGATGTTTCAATCACCCTCCCCCCCTCAAAAAAATTCCATTTTTTAAAATTAAATGTGGGAAAACACTTAATATTGTTTGTTTGTTTTTCCAGTCCCATTTTGATATGTGTTTAAAAAATTCCAAATATTTTAAGAGAATAAGCATCCAGCTACGCCCTCTGATTGAAGTACATAAAATTGTAAAGATTACTACTCCCGAAAGCTAAGACATCAGTTTATTTATTTTTCTTCATCAGACGCAGAAAAGGAGTAGAAAGACGAAACGAGCGCGCACAAGCCAATAAACAAAAAACCTCTCATAGTGAGTAACAATAAAACATAAGAATCTGCGTCTGTCTTCTACAACGATACGCTTTCGTTTGTCCTCACATCCCTTCCTCCCTCCCTACTTATTTTCTTCTCCCCCTCTCCTTCCCAAGTCTTTTATCATCACGAATCGTGCTTATGAGGGAGGGTAAGAACACTGACACCCTATAGGTGGCGCTGTGGCCAGATCCCTAGTGCGAATCGTGTGCGAAAGCTAGTTGACCAATCAGAAGCTCTCGCGGTTCTCAGACAAGACCACCCCGTCCGTCTGCCCTGGCTCAAGGAAAAAAGTGATAAACACAGGTTTTGCGCGGATGAAAAAAAATAATAAAAAAAGAAAGAAAGAAAAAAAAAGTTCGAAAAGTTGACGGTTTGAATTTTTTTTCTTCATTTGTTTACTTTTCTCGTTCTACGCGGACGAACGTTTTTTACTGGACTGAGCTGTGTTAAGCACGTTGTGTTCGTTTGGTTCGATACATTTCACACGTCAACCCCGATGAGATTCGAACCTTCGGACTTGGGGATGGCTTACCACCCCTTCTTGCTACCGCCCCGGCCGAGTGATTTCAGCGTGAATTCGATTCTAACGCCGCCGCCCCACCACTACTTGCCGGCCGCGGCTTTTCACTCCTTACCGCCACCGCCCCTGTTTCCAAAACCGCCACTCACACCTGAAGATGTATTGCCGCCCCATTTGCGCCCCTCCATAAGAGGTCTGGAGCCCCCTGAAGATGATGGAGTGAAAGATGACCCTAAAGTAACTCTCGAGTCAAAAGACTTGTGGGATCAATTTCACGCCTTGGGGACTGAGATGGTCATCACCAAGTCTGGAAGGTAAGATGTGTTTCGGTTTCTTATCAAATGTGTTATTTGTCAGTGTGATTTATTACTGTTTGATTTTATCTCGATAGCCTTTTTTCCCCCCAGTAATCAATCTATAGCAGTATTTTAAATTACTTAGCTCTATCATAAAGCGTAGAAAAATGTAAACAAAATGAGTGTTAGGCATTGTAATTTGTTATTACTTTGTTCTTGATTATTTTTCCCATGTGGAAAATTTTTCGAATCCAAAATCTGCGGGGGGTTCTTTCATAATGATAACATGCACTTCAAAATATTGTAAGATTTAACTTAAAATAGCCTGTAGAAATTAGAAACTGCAATTTGGTTTTAATTCTGATTTTCCCTATGAATATTAAATATTTTTATATCTCTTATTTTCCTACTTACCCTTCCTAGTGTTATTGTAACACATGGCTAATGTCGAAGTTATGTAAACAAAAGAGGAACCAGATGGTATTAGAAACCAAATGCATTTGAATAGATATTATTGTTGAAGAAAATATTTTAATGCCTTATTATTTTGACTATTTATCATGTTGATAAACAGTCAAATTGTATTGATGAGAAATATACAGCTTTGTTATTGTTGCATAATGTAAATCAGTATTTTTCTAGGATTAGTTCCATATTTTTAAAGGCAAAAGATGAAAAAAAATATGCAATAAAATAAAAAAAATAAAATAAAAATAAATATAAATATAAAATATATAAATATAAAATAAAAGTAAACAAATAAAAATTGCATGTTAATACAGGTTCATTAACTTTCTTATTCAGCAACATCAATAACGCAAAAATGCTAGTGCATAGTTTTTTTGTTTGTTATTCCTTATGATTTTTCATATGTTGATATAAAAAATCGCTAGTGCTTATAACAATAAGATTGTCTTTTGTAATAATTTATCTAATGATGGGAATGATTATTCTGAATTTCAAATTTCAATGCAGGCTAATCAACCAACTGCTTTAGTGTATGCGTGTGAGCCATATAATGTAATGTAATTGTTGTTTTACATTGCTATTAATGTAAAAGGAAACTTGATTTTTTTCTAAAGCACACCGTTTTGTTGCCATTATTATAACCTTTAAAAAGTCAAACTGCTCTGGTGAAAAACTGATAGGTATATGATGTTCATACTAAAAACAGTATGTTTTTGAACATACTCTTAAATAAAAAAAAACCATAATAGTTATTTTAAGATGCTGAAAGAAATAGTTGCAAGTAAAATACTTTTTTCCCTTCGAAGTCCTTTTTTATTCTATTTGTAAACATTCAGAAACAGGATTTTTAAGTAATAACATAATCCTGTGTATTTGATGGAAAACTGAGTAGTACAAATTAGTGGAGATGCATCAAATATTTGATATTTGCAATTGCAAACTTTGTTACTAAAAAAATAATAATGGATCTGAAAGTTTGGATAAATTTAATGGTTTGTTTGCTTAGTGAATAATGCATTTAGATAATCAAGACTCACTGTATCATTACTTGTATAGTATAAAGAACAATAAATAATTCTTCATTGAACTGAGTTAAAGATACAAGAATCTCTCAATGGCTGTTTAATTATATCCAATAAGATCTACTTTTTTATGTAGTCAGTATCAAGTTTTAGAAACAATATATATATATATATATATTCAAAAGTTACGCTTGAAGGTAATTATTCCTTAAAGTATCTTTGTTAAGCATTCTGTTTTATCAAATGACGTACGAGATAGAATTTATTTTTGTAGCTTGCCTTTTTTTCATTTTAATTGAAAAATGTCAAATGTTTTAACCCTATTGAAACTTGATTAAATATAAACCTGAAGTTGAGTTTATTCATTTATGTAGAATGTTAAACTGCTAGAAAATAACACTTCCCTCACTCACTACTAATATTTCATAGAGTACTACGTAATTAAATTCTATGATGAAACAGAATTTATTTTCTGTACATAGCATCAAATATAAAGTCAAAGCAAAACTATTCCTCATAATCACTTAAATCAACTTATACTATCTTTGACTCAACATAATATTATTTTTGTACTGTTTGAAAGGGAAACATTTAGAAATTCCCCTTTGTAATTGAAAGGGAAACATTTAGAAATTACCCTTTGTAATTCCCCACTGTGTGTAATGAACAATTTGATTTTTCTTTCTGTTTCACGACAGTAAGTTAATAAAAAGATTTCGCCGTCTTGTTCATTTAATTGCTAATATTAACTATTTACAATTAAGAACATCACGAGCACGCTCGTATAGCTTAAAACGTTCGAAACACATGAAAACAAATTTATAAAAAAAGGGGGGAGGGAAAAAGTTTTTAGAAAAATTGATCATTAAGGATAAGTACTGAATTTCATGATCAATAAATTCTGCTTATCTCAAAATGTAAATGTCTCCTATCTTTATTTAAAGAGTATTCAATTATTTATTGTTTTAGCTTTGAGAGAAAACTAAATATTACAATCTAGTTGAATGATTTCTGATGCACAAAATATCTGGAATATACTTGAAAGAATTTTTGTTCTTTAAAAATTAATTTCAACATTTATTAAAAAGAGTTATTCACCACTGCACGCGTTATTTGATTGCTTTTGAAATATATTTTTGCTTCTTACTTCGGTTGCGTTTTCCAGTTTTTGAACTTCACATTATCATTTAAAGGTAATTCATAAAACAACTAAAAACGATATCTAAAACGTAAAAAAAAATATAGCAGAATGAGTCTTTAATGCTGGCTTAAAAATGTGAAATGGAATTTGTTGAATATGGTATTAAAAATATATTTTACTGTCGAAAGTACTATGTATTATCAATTCTGTATTAATGTAAAGTGTAATTCTGTTTTTCGAAATAATTAAGACATATGAATATGTGTAAGACATTGAATACAAAAAAAAAAGCTTATCAAGAATTGGAATGTGAAATGCAGCCGAAGTTTTTTTACTACTTACCAAATAGAAAATTA
This sequence comes from Trichonephila clavipes, assembly GCA_019973935.1. Classification (NCBI taxonomy): domain Eukaryota; kingdom Metazoa; phylum Arthropoda; class Arachnida; order Araneae; family Nephilidae; genus Trichonephila; species Trichonephila clavipes. The sequence continues at coordinate 640,339 of BMAU01018101.1, read as the reverse complement.
AGTTCAAGAATTGAATCAATAAATAGGTAGAGAATACTATATTAAATTAAGTAGGATAAACATCGTTTCTAATTTCCACGTTTCCCTTCCATTTTTAATGTTTGTTTTAAATATAGTACCTTTTATTCAATAATTTAATGTAAAAAATACAATTCTCTAAGAGCTTCAATAAGCCTCACTTAGAGTATTGGAAAAATGAAACAAAACTCACTTTTCCTCGTAAATGCCTACCATAAAAACAATAAGAAATTTAAAATTGTTTGCCTCTATTGCATTTTCAAACAAATGGAAATCTTAAGACGAATAAAATTAATTCAATATAAATGATTTTTGGAAAAGAGTTAATTTTTTTGAGATTTTTTTTGTAACTAATAAAGAGAAACAGTACTCGACTATTATCTATTATTTACAACAATGTAAATGAAAAATGTAATGAAGTATTTGAAAATGAGAAATTAAATCATTGACGATGATATCATGTACCCCATTTCTAATTATGAAAGAAATCGTAAAAACACTCCATTAACAAAGCTTTTTACAGACCTTAATGATGGATTTTTTTCATTAAATAGGCAATACAGAAAATCTAAGATATGTAATACAATAAAAATCTCAATCCTTTTTTTTACAGGAGGTATCTATCATTTTCAAAAATATAAAATCATGTATTACATAAGTGCAATTTTTTAAAAATTTAATCATTTAAGAATTTTTGAGATTTTTAAACTTAAAATGTTATGTCCTTTTTCATAGTTAGTTTCTATATTATATTTAACGAATACTTAAGGTAATATTATTTTAGAAACTGATTGAATATCTTAAAAGCGGTTTCTGAGTAAAGTCTCAAAGGTCCTTTCTATAAATAAATAAATACATAAATAAAAATCCTCGGAAGAAATTTAAGTGATAATATGTTTAAATAATATTTTTAGCACAGTAAGTAAAAATTTGAATACATATATTCAAAGTATGAATGGAGTTAAAGTTTAAATATCTATGTTAGATTACACTCTATGCAGAAATAGAAATAAAAATAAAATTATAATTAAAAACTTCATACATTTTCTATATTTGTAATTAGCAAATATATAAATTTCAGATATATGTTTTAAAAAAATTAATTTTATGTACCTAATATAAAATTAACTAAACAATGCGGAGATATATACATTTCCAATTTTTATATATATATGTATATTTATTGCAAAGCAAATTTTCATTCAGTATTAATTTAGTCAAGTATCAAAATAAAACGTTTTTTAATATGAGATCGAAAAGAAAAACATTACAACTTTAAAATCTTTTTAATGTTACGAACTACAAAATTTTGTCGTATCATCACATACATATTACATTCCTATTCTCATGTTTTATTTTTAAAAAGTTTAGTAATCTTTAAATATTTGTAATCTATTTATAATTTATCTCACAGAGAAAAAATTAACAACTTGAACATTTTTTTCTCTAGATTTTCAATAAAAAGCAAAAAAAAAAATATTTCATGGAATATTTAACACCTCAAAGCCCCCTTCGTTTAAAAGCTTCTAATTTCAATTGGTTTTCTCAATAATATGAAAGTGAATGAAAATATATCGATTTAAATTAGTAAAAGCAACAAACGTGATGCATTATTACAGGCCTGATGAAAATATGTCGTTTTATTATCACCCATTAAATCATTTTAAAAGTATTCTTTCTACTACACTAGAAGAAGTTGAGCCGTAAAAGAGGTTTTATTAAAGTTATCATTACTTAATCCCTTAAATATTAATTAGTTATTTGGAATCGACGAAAGAGCAACTATGTTTTCTCTAGATTCAAATAATTTTTTCCCTAGCTTTAAAAATTAATGGATTGCTTGAATTTTTATTGTTAAAAATATGGTCAGAAATAATAAATGAGTTAATATAAAATATGAAAAGCATGGAATATGTTTTAGAATCATACAGATTTGTCTTAAGAACTTTAAAGTTCAGAAGTATATTAAATTTTTTAGCACATAATTGAATTATGTATTATTCAAGCATAGATTTATTTAATGTACAAAATCTGTAAACAAGATTGCACCAAATATTTATGTGCAGTAAAATATACCTATAAGAGAAAACATACTATTTTTCTTTCCAGAATTGTTAGGAATATTGTTTACATGATTTACGATTAGGAATATTGTTTGCTTAGCCTACAATCAAGAATATTGTTTACGTAACTTGCAATTATTTGCTTTGCAATTCATAATTGTTCAATGCCTGTAAACAGGATAAGGCAGTAACAATAATTAATTATTAAATAAGCGATTAATAACATCTGTATGCTTGAAAAGTATGGTATATTTTTATTAATTGCCGAAAAAAGTGCATTTGAAGGTTTTTAAAAGTACATAATATAATAGCTTGGTTCACTAAAAATAAATTTTAAATCATTAATATTTAAACTTTTCTTATCTCCCTTACATTTTTCTTCACAAATTAAATGAAACCCTGCCATTTTAAGAGCAATGTAAGTTAAACAAAGATTGAAAAAAAAAACAAAAACGTAGAATTTACATGACGAAAATTTTTTTTAGAAACATAGCCATTTTCATCTATTTAATTGTATTAAATTAATAAGTAAAAGACATATTGATATATTAAAAATAATCTATCCTGAAATATTATGAAATGAAAAGGAATCATCATTTTCTTTTATTTAAATTTTTAAAGAATTACTTTGCTCAGTTTGATGTAAGGGGGAAAAAACAACTCATTCTAAATTGCTACTAAATTCAAAATTATTTATATTTTTTTGAATGTGAAAGCATTATAAAAAAATGAATAACTTACTGAATACGTCTGTAATTTAAATTAGTCTGTAGCACATTTTTATTCGGTAATATAAGAAAGAATAATTCCTACAGATGGCATTTAAAGAAATTTAAACTGTGTTAAAATGCAATGATGTTTTCTTTCAAATGGGGTTTAGGATTGGTAATTACCACAAACCTGTACATTAACCAGTACATGGTACCACTTTTTCGTGTGGCATCATATAGGTGGATACCACTGAGCTCTAACGATGCGAAATTGTACTAGGAATTTAATTTTTCCAAGAGCACATAAGTCAAAAAGGCACTCCAGGGATCTTTGACATAATCATACGACATGAATGCTGTCAATTTTTTGCATCCTAAAAAATCCACAGACTTGGAACCGGGGTCAAACCTGCTTAGACGTACAAGGTCAAGAATCAAACAAAGCTTTATGATGGCATTAAAAGAAATTATAATGTGGTAAATGCTTTGGTGTAGTTAGAAATTTATTGCACGAATGTTTTTTATCTTAACTTTTAAAAATAATTATGATAATTAATACAAATAATAATTTAAATTAACGCCTTTAACTTTAAAAGTGTAAAATAAAATTTTAAAAAAATGGAGGTATAAAAACATTTGCTAAAAATATTATTTCTTATTATACCAATCTGAGCAGTTACATTTATGAAATTTAATTAACTGTTTAATAAGAACAAAATTATCTAAGCAGAGTAAGACAAAAAAAAAGTATGAACATTTTAAACTGTCAGTGACAAAAATTTCTAATCTACTGAGTAGATCATAATGCCAGTAACTTGAATATCCTCAGGACTTTTTATGAAACATGATGGAATGCATCAAGGCAGACAGTGTTACTCTCTGATATCTTAAGGGCAATAGTTTTACTAAAATTTTAGTTATGGCTTACTATCTTAGACTATATAATGATGATCACGGAGACTATATAATGATGATCACGGCTGTTAAAGTTAAACTCAGGGTTACATATTTAGTTAAGTTGAGTTTTTAGATACGTGAACTCGTTATTAAAAAGTTGTTTTTTTTATAAAAAAATATTTTTATGTTCTCTGAAATGCTTAGTGTGCTCTGTAAATGAAAAGCGAAGGTAAATGTTAAACTGGGTGTGAAGAAATTTATTTATGACTTCCAAATCAAATATACTCATTTTACTCTTTGTTCCATTCGTATGACCGTCACGTCTTCAGTAAAAGGCTTTTTATGATAATGAACTCGAACCCTACAATTAAAGTCGTTGAAAATTCACTTTCGCAAATAACGTACATGATTCCTTCGTGCATATCCAAATACCTTGTTTTAGTGAAACGAGAAGTTTTTTTAACTGTGAAGATCTCTTCTCTCTCCTAACACGAACATTTTTAAACATCATCATGTTTTTACTTTATTTTTAGTGCTTTTTTTTCTTTAGCGGGAAGTAGCGTCATGAAAGAAAACAAAGAGAAAATTTCTTTTTCCAAAATATTAGTGGACAGAAAAGGAATGTAAACAAAAGTGAAAAACAACAGTTGTTTTAATCTTGACATTCGATAGGATAAAAATAGATTCTTAAAACAAAAAAAAATCTATTCACATTTTCTCTTTTATTAGTACTTTAAAGCAGTGCTCCCCAACCATTTTATAGCCGCGGACCGGTTAACTTTGATAATTTTTATGGGACGTTGTTTGTTTGTATTTTAGATTGTTCTGTTTAGATTGTTCTGACTTAATAATTTTAAGTTTATTGTATTTAAATATGCCTACAGAATAAGATACAGTTACACCAAAAAATGAACAGAAAGTGATTTCCATGGAAATTCCCACAAACCAGAGAAAATACAGCAAAACAAACCAGCAAACGCCACAACAAAATCTAAATAATTTTAATGTTCCTAGTGCGGCCCGGTACCAGTCCACGGCCTGGGTCTTGGGGACCACTGCTTTAATGGATCTATTTTAATACATGCACAGAAACCAGTTTGTTTAGTCCAGGGGTGTCCAACTCTAGGTCCGGGGGCCACATGTGGCCCACCTTGAATAATTTTGCGGCGCGCGAGATTCATTGCAACTTTGCAAAATTCGGCTATTTTGTACAATATTTTTGTTTCAAGAGTCTTTTGGTGCGAAAAATAAATCCCATAACTGTTATTATTTTATCACGTTTCTTCTGTTACAGCGAATTTTTTTTTCTTCCTAAACTAAAATTTATCAAACCTAAATCGTGCTCAAACTTAAGGCACGAAAATCTGCAGTATCAATAACGATACGCAAAAATGCACATGCATTAAGATCGACTCGCAAAAACTACGTGAAAGAGTTGAGAAATAGATATCTCACTAATATTAAATAAACTGAACATTATTGGATCATTGCATTATTATTATTATGTTATCTATGTTTGTATATATGGAAAACAATAATAATATATCAGACTGTTTTAAATTTTCACTCCTTTAAATGTTTGTAATAGATCCAAATCTAATATAAAGATATATATATATATATATATATTTATATGTGGCCCGCGGAATTGTAAAGTTCTTCCGAAGTGGCCCGCGAGGTCATTAGGGTTGGCCACCCCTGGTTTAGTCTGTGCTGTAAAAATATGACTTAAGACTGAAAAGAATTTATTAAATGCCTACCTATATTCAAGGACAGTCAATTATCGTCAAATGGGTACTAATTGTTCTGTAAACTGAACAATTAAATTCATTCTGTTGGTTTTTTCCAAATTAAAGAAAAATGAAATGCAGTTATCCCCCCATACAAATATCACGATTAGAAAAATACTAATTCATTTTTTCACTCATAAGAATATAAATTTATGCTTTTACAAATGCCGCCCTTACACAAGATCTACAATACTTTTTAAAAAATATCCTTCCAACTAGAGAATGCAACTCAATATAAATACAACTAAATGTATTGATTTCCTTTTCTGACAAGTATGAAAATAAATAAAAAGCGCTAATAAATTTTTTCTCATAAAAATAAGTTAACCGATAAAAATATAATCCCAAATTTGAATATACTTGTATCTAAGTAATTTTTTATGCATGTCCCATTATCCATAACATATATACGTTATCAACAAAAAACGTTTTGTTTCACAGACAATATAACTCTCACAATTATTAAAAAGAAACCAGGCTTTTTTTTACATTGCCACACAGTTTGTTGGTATACAAAACACAACAAAGCGCTTTAAATAAATATTAAAATTTTATCAAGGAGTGTTCAAAGCAGACAATGAGTTGATAAATGCTTTACAGAAAATGTTTAATATTTATCAAGAAATAGCTTGACGCGATGCGTTTCAGCATTTTTAATAAATAAAAGTTACAAAAGTAGTGAGACTTTTGAAGTAGTATAGTATATGATACACTGTATTCATTATTTTCATTTATCAAGAAATAGCTTGACGCGATGCGTTTCAGCATTTTTAATAAATAAAAGTTACAAAAGTAGTGAGACTTTTGAAGTAGTATAGTATATGATACACTGTATTCATTATTTTCAAGATATAGGAGCAACAATCTTGCGTTAAGAAAAGAAAAGAAACGACAAATCTTTTACAAGTAATATAATTGTGCACATTCGTGTTTTTTATACAATAAAAAATGCTTTAGAATAAATTATTTTTATATTTATTATACATAAAAATTTCGTGGCAGTGAAGCTAGATGTTTTATAAGTTTCGGCCTTTGATTTTACTTCCTAGTAAAATTGAAATAAGCATGGAAACTAAAAAATAATTCAGGTTATATGTATGGAAATTAGCGCAACCATTATGTATATATATGCATTTATGCGTATCGTAACTATATCGATCAGGGTAGGAGTTAATATCATTTTCATTAGTTTAAGTATTTGCTCAATAAATAATTGTGCAAGCGAACAAAAATAAATATAAGTGAGAGGAATTTTTTAAGAGGTTTTTCCTTGTATTGTATTAATTATCTGATATAAATGCCCTTTATTACTAAATACAAGGCTCTTTTGCGTTTTTCTTAATAAATATTAGTTTTCCTGTCAATTTATTAAGCTTACAGCATTCATGTATACCGATTGAAGATTTATTATCTTTTTACATTAATGTGTATAGAAGTACACATTATGTTCATTACAGTTAAGTAATTATAAATATTGTTCTTTCTTTTGTGTGATTTGTTTTATGCAATTTTGCTTTTGAGAATTGTTGACTCTCTGTAATCAGAGTTATTCTGAAAAGTATTCACAGAACCTGCAATTGATATTCTAACAACATTGTTATTTTAGTGATAAAAAAAGCCTTGTATATACATTGAATTATTGTTTTATTTTAAGCCCTATTTGGGTATGAGAATGGTTTCCCCCTTGTTTTAAGAGGTTATGCATTGATAATTTATGGATTATAGTTCAATAACATTCAAAATTTTAGAATTTTACCAAAGGATATTTTTATTTATGTTTTTAACAAAACATATTTAGTCAATTAAATTAACAAAAGATATTTAATCAATTAAATTAACAAAAGATATTTAATCAATTAAATTATTTATATTTTATGGCCATTATCTGTGGTTTATTAGTTAAGTTTTTAAACTAATTTGAAGCAATTTGGATAAATTAATTATCGATCTTTTTTTAAAGAGTTTTCTTCTAGATTTCTATCCGGGCCTTGTTACTGAAATATCTTTCTCGATAGGAAAAAATATATTACAAATACCTAAATGAATTTGTAAGTAAATTAAATTGTGTGTGCAATTATTAGTTATATTCCAAGGAAGACGTACTTTCCATTGATATCTGCAGTCCTCCTAGATGTCAATTAAAATGTCACTAAAAGTTCTGAAGGTTCAGAAAATATCTTTTACAAATATGTTTGTATGAGCTGCCAAATTACAGTTGTTAAAAAAAAGTATTTTTATTAATTCCCTGTGCAAAAGATATTTGGTTAATTGCACGAAATATTTGTGTAATAATAATTATTGTTTTTATTTTCCATTGCGTAAATTATATGAATTTTTAAATTTTTTATATTCAAATAACATTATTTTCTGGGTATTTAATCAATAGCGAAAAAAATACTGTATAACATTCAATAGCATTTCGAAATAACTGACTTATTTAAGGAGGTATCCATCTATGTCTGGAGAAGTTTTTTAAGAAATGTTTTCAAATATAAAATAATTTCTTTAAAAAAATGAAAATCTCACAGCTCTAGTGAATGAGAAAAAGCCTAAAATACTGCATATATGAATTATTGAGAAATTTTAGCCAGAATTTAGTGACCTTCGCAACAATAAAACAATTAAAAGAAAACAATTCAAAATTATTACATAAATATGAATTCACTATTGTAATATATATTTAACATTGGTTAAAAGCAGTGAATTTTAAACTTAAAAAAATATTTCAGAATGTTACCAGTATCATTGAATAAATTAAAAACTCTTCTAAAGCAAAAAGTCATCTGATCTAAAACTAAATCGTCAATTCATCGCTTTTGCAACAGAGAATCAATATGCAGTCACAAAAATCGTACAAATGTCTTAGGAGCGTTTTGAAAATCTGATTTTGGGCGGCAATATTTTTCTTGTTTTGTCGGCAAAACAATGGAAATTTTAAGAGTTCGTAAACATTTATTAAGTAATCTTTTGCAATCACACCTGCCTTTTCTCATGTGCAACACCTTTTACTTTAGATACCTGATTTTTTTTCTCTCTAGTTTTCAGTACATTATGGTCTGAAATTGAAGTGTGATTTGGAGAATTCATTAGAATATTTTATAAACCGTAATGTCAACCATTAGACTGAATATTTGCTAGAAAAAAACCTAAATGTAACATCTGTCATTTAACTAATACACTTTTTTTCTTTGATATATTATAACTATTACACACTATTTTCATTGGTATTATGAGTTTCTCATAAAAGCAGTTTTCTGGTCATATGTTATCTTATACAATAAGTCTAACTATATTTGTTACAATCTGAGACAAACTATTCTGTTGTCCTTGTATAACTTTCTCTTCCTAAGAGCCTGCTAATATTCAAAACCTTTACAATACTGGCAGTAGCGTAACGAAGAATATAAGCCCCTTCCCCCTGCAAAGTCTGGGGTCCCAAACTGGATCTTATAAAGGGTGAGAACTTGAGGTGAGTCAGGTTTCAAACCCCTCGCGATGCGGGGGTTGCAGGGGCGTACGTTACGCCATTGAATACTGACCTTACGTTGGTCATTCCTTGCTTGAACAACAGTGTTTAAATGGAGTAATTGCATATTCAATAGGTTGCATACATTCGGCATGATAACAATTCCACTATAATTTGGAATCTCTCTATACAGGAGAAAAGCGACTCACTCACGACTAGATTTCTGGAACTATTGGACTTAAAAACTTCAAATTTTGCAGGCATGTTTCTTTTGCTGAGTGGAGATTCGCTAAGACATTGTTTTGCGAAAAAACGCCAAATAGTGGAGGGGGTTAAAAAGGCGTCATTCACGAAAATTCTCATTTTTTTTAACTATTAGAGCAACAAACTTAAAATTGGGCAACCATGTTTATTTTGTTGAGATATGCTGAAAAATATTTTTTGCGGAAATTGACCCTGGGGAGGTTCAGAGGGCATAAAAATTATTTTTATATATATTTTTCCACTTAGAGATAGTAAAAAATAGAAATCTGCAAAAATTACCAAACAAATTAAATAATTTCATATCAATGACAATATTGCGCACAATTTCATAAGAGTTCAGGTGTTGAGCATTCAAATTAAAGAGTATTTTAACTTGGTTTCAATGGATGCATTACGTCGGTAAATTGTGAGCAAAAGATAAATTCATCATTGAAAGGTAAGCAGGTGAGAAAAGCAGAATTGTTTCTTTTCTGTTAACACGTACTGGTTAAGGCGTTTTTTAGTGATATTGCCCACACCATTCATTCATTTTTTTGATAAGCATGATTTAAAAAAAAAGTCTCGAAAGAAGTACTAAACCGCGATTTCGTAACGCAAACATGATGTTCTGGAAAAAGCAGATGGCATGCTAGGTGGGTTGGCAGGAACCTAATTAGATTTTCAATTTTTTTTATTATTATCATTTTCTTCCGTTATATGTGTTTTTCGCTATAATTGAGATAAGCGAAGAGGCCAAAGCCGTAAATCTAGGGCAACCCCGAATGTAATGATAGCTATATTTTGAGTTATTCAACCCGCCCCGTTTGTGAAACCAAAGAAAGATGTTCCAAGTTTTATTGTTGACAATGTCTTCAGATAATTCTTTTTCGTAGGATTTGTAACTTTTTTTTTCACACTTAAATTAAATTCGCAGTTTTGTAACATGATTTGAATCACGACTAACATGAATTATTCGAAAACTTTAATTTGCTTAGAATCTTGAAGTTAATTTGTACTTTGCAACATAATAGTTAAATCAAATTGTTTTAATTTCCCATAGTTAACTAGAATTAATGATTATTATGATTAGAATTATGATTTTGTCTCGAGAACTGAAAATATGAACAATTTTCGATCAGATATAATTCTTTATGGTTAGAATTGAATAATTCGATTCTTTTTTCATTATTTATAAAAGAATGAAACCTCAAAGTATAAAATGTTTAAAATATAATCATAATTTTAAAAATTATAAGCAAATGAAAATAAGAAACATTTCTGTAGTGAGTGAGTGAGTGAATATTAACGTCTCGCTCTGTTTAGCTACATGAGGGCTTTCTGCGACGTAACACGTAATTTTGAACCATGATCAAGTGACGTGGACGATATCTGAGCTGGCACCCCCTTCTCCTAACAACCACACCACATGAACGGGAGGACGCTTCAGCTCTCGACAGATTTAAAGTGCATCGCTGCCCTACACGGCGGGTCTTTAGTGGTACTGGGCTCGAACTCATGACATGCCTGCCATGATCCAATACCTTGACCACTGGGCTACCGCAGCCCACGAAACACATTTCTGTAAGAAACATTAATTAGGTTTTACGTTGAGCATGATATTTTCTAAAATAGTAGCTGTAATTAGTAGCAATAAGTTGATTTATAAAAAGTTTATATATTTTAACTACACTGTAGCATTCTTACATAAATTGAATAATATTTTAAAAAATAAAAAAATTACAGTTTTTAAATTTATTTTGTTTTTAAAATTGCAAAATATTTTGGAATATTTTGAAATTAAAAAGTATATAATATTAAAATTAAGTAGTGTTTAAAGAGTATGATACATTTTATAATTCTATGAAGTTTTATACACATCATTGGGGCTACTATTTTAGAAAATATCATGCGCAACTTAAAAATTTGATTTATATCTCCTATAGAAATTTTCCTCATTTTCACATGCTAATAATTTTTAAAATTATAATTGTATTTCGAGCATTTTGCATTTGAAACGTTATACCGTTATAAATAATGTATACAATAATCAATTTATTCAATTTTAACCTCAAAGAATTATATGTAGTAGAAAACTGTTTATATTTTCAGCCCTCGAGATAAAGTTACCCCCCTCCCAGACCCTTTAGAACTGGTATCAAATAAATTATTGATTACATGATAGTTTTGTGAATCCCTACCATTATTACGTCTTCTTCAAAAACTGTTATCTGTAAACTAATAACCATTATTGAAATACTCCAATGAGAACTTTTAGATTTATCATTCTGATTTCCGCACCTGCGTTGAACTGAAAGTTATGTATAATTTTCATAAAAGGTTTGTTTATTTTTATAAATACAACTAAAAAAATGTCAAAATATGACATTATGTGTTTTTTTTTTAGAGGATGAAAAATAATATGAATGTGCCATAGTTGATAGTTAGGAATAAAACCAAACCTACTTCTACATTATCATGAAACATTTGTCTAATTAAGAACTTGCGACTTGAGCATCTTAGAGCTTGAATATTTAAAAAGAGAAATTTGAAAAAAGTGGTATTAAAATTCCATAAAAACAAGTAACAAACAAGATCTAATTCGAATATTTAACTGATATAACTTGTTTAAAAACATTAATTGATATATTTTTTTAAAAAAATCATATAATTCTTACTTATTTTCTTACTTATTTTATTTAAATATTTATAAAACGTGATGTTTTACTTGCGTTGTGCAGAGCGATTACACTTAGTCAATGAATAGTACATAGAAAAAGAATTATTGTACAAATTGATAAAATTGAAATGAGTGTTGATGGAGACTAATGTATGAAATTATAATACCTTCATAGAAATAAATTTTTATGAAAACACACAATTATGGACATGAATTGGAAATCATACTATTGATGGGCTATTTTGAAATTGTGAAAAAAAATTCGGCATTATTTTCTCTAAAAACCCATTTTATTAGATGTATTGACGATTTATTATGTGTTTTCCATCCATTAATAAGAGACTGTCATACCACTATTTTTATATTAATCATAAAATAACTCAATTTCTCTCTGATCATGGTAACTTTAAAAGTTATTTGAACAAATTTAATTTGGCTCCGACATTTTCCTGCGATTGTAGTATTTTTAGCGAGGAAACTGTACAACGAGTGTTACTTCTGTGATCCAGATTTGTCAGTGAAAGAAAGGTCCTAAGATTGTCTCTCAAGAGCATTAATATAAAAATTGACCTATATATTTTCACCAACTTATTTCCACCAGACGTACTTTTGAAAATTTTTGTAAATTTATTGTAAATATTTGAAATCCTTCATGACTTCTATATTATCTTTTTTCCTAATATAATTTTCTATACTTAAGTCTGCAAGCCCCGTTTAGTACTTCGTGGTGCACGGAAATTTATAAATACAAAAATAATAATAAAAACATCCACTCACATTACCTTTACCCCAATTTTTTTCTGTGTGTGTGCGACCAATGTTTTATTACGAACATTTTAATAACAAAATCATAACACGATTCACTCAGAAACATAATGAAAATATCTCTCCGCGTTCACACATTGAATAGAACATAGTACAATATATTAGAAAATCACTCCTAATTTTCTTATGAAGAAAATTATTATTTCAATTAAGAAAGTTCAAAGGTAAATCTAGAACCCTTTTTTCAGATGCACTCAAACTTAGACACTTTTGAAATTACCCGAAATGGAAAAAAAAACACGGTGAAAAAAAAGGTCAATTCATCCTAAATGCTTTCATATGATACTGTAATACGTTTTTCACGTTTTTACGGTACCGAAATATTTGTTTTAATGTGTTATTAAAACGTGAATTTTTTAAACAACTTTTACTTAAATCTAAATATTTGCTACTTAAATATATTATTTATAGGAATTTTCAATGCTCCTAAATTAAATTTCACTTTTTTCCCTTAATATTCATGAAAAGCTCATCATGGTTTTGATAATCTTTTATCAAAGAATTGTACAATTTAATCTAGATTCTATTTATTACAATAACCGTAATTTTGTGCTGTAAAAAATAATACAACTTATGTTAACTGCAACCAAATTTTATTTCCATGCCAATAAAAGAAAATTCTGAACATTTTATTTATCTTGAAGAAAAATCGAGCAGAAACAAAATTCTCTACTGAATTCAATGGATTGATTTTTAAAATTAAATCAGAAATTTTAATCGTAATTTTTAAAAAGGAAAAAAAAAAACATTAGAAACAGGGGTGGGTATGTACAAGAGGCTAACTCTTTTAAAAAAATTGAGGAATATTATTCGTTATTTTTTTTAAAAAACTAGTTTAGTTAAAAGAATAATAAGCTATAATATTCTATCTAATGCATTCACGATATTCATTATTCCAATTTTTAGCAGATTTTTGTGTCGAAAGTTTTAAAACATTAACACATAAAAAAACCAAACAAAAAATCACAGACATTCTTTTCTTTAATTTTTTAAAATTTTTTATTCTTTCCTAAAAATTAACCAGTTCAATGCATCTGAAGCAGCAAAATCTTCATGTAAATATTGGACACTTCCACATAAACCTCAACAAACTCATTTTGAATTGTTTCACAAAATTTAAATCAGAAAAAAAAATTAAGCAATTGAAAAAACTTTCTCTTCCCCCATGGCATTTTCTACTGAAAAAGTATTATTTCCACAGAAAGTCTTTATATATGCCTCTTTGCAATGTAACGATTATCTTCGGAACTTTGATATTTAGGATTCAAGATATGTATACAACATATAAAAATCAATAAGGTAGATGAATTCATTAAAAATATAAAAAATTGCCCCTTGATTGGAATAAAAGTACAAAATTAAAATTAGTATGAGTGAAAAAAAACTTAATAAATATACATTTCTTAAACCCTGATGGCATGTTTAGGATTTATGTGCAAATTAACAACATCTGCAATACTTCAATTAAATGTCTTGTCATCGAATACTAAGCCATTATAATTATTTATTAAGTAATTAATTTGCGCGTTCGATAAACAAAATAATATTTTTAAGATGTGTTTATAAAAAAATATAAAATTAATGAATTAATTTTTTTCTCATTTACTCATTTGATTTAAGAGAAAAAAATGCAATAAAGTCAATTAAATATTATTACCGATTTATAAAATTTTGTGCACCTTGCTAGTACAAAATTTAAACCGGTTTTTTTAATATTTTGAGAAATTATTAATGATAAGGAATTTTAAGCATTTTCCCCTATGTCGAATAAATCTACTACACGTGCTTCTATTTTGAATAAATCTAATATCTTTGCTTCTGTTTCGAATAAAGAAGCTATCTACTATTGATACAATCTTTACGTTTCCAAAAAATCATTTTTCATTGCTACAGGAGACTTTTAAAAAGCGAAAAGATCGATTGAAGTTCAATATGAATTCCTGTTTCCAACGAGTTTTTCTGCCATGTTTGAAGATGTTACGTATTTATTTTTCGACTTGTTCGATATGGTTCTGAATATTAAATAGTCAGCTTATGCCTTTGATATATTTATCAAGGACATTTCAAAGGTTTTCAATTTGTAAACTAAATCATCAACTATGTGTACCACTCATAAATTTATAGATTTATTTATGATTATATTTAGAATAGTGAACTGCGCATATGGTATTATTATTAATAGAAAAATGACTACCGTATGTAAAACATGATTAAGTACCAAACCTTTGTTTCAAATTACTTATAATCTCGCATTAAATAAATCAATTTATACGTCTCTACATCATAACATAAATAACATGCACTCGGTAGCTTTAATTATGCATTTTTTAAAATTAAAAATTCATGAAATAATCAGCGAATAGTTTGCAACATTTTCAACTCCTGTGTTTAAAAAGTTGTGATTTATTTTACATGCTTTCGTGTAGAACTCATTACATGATATTTTTCTTGTGACTCCTACTTAACTTTTAAGATAAAATGAACTCTTTTGTTTAAATAAATTCATTTGATACTGTTGTAAGAAATAAACTAGGGATAATTAAGAATTTTCCTTAATCCGAATCGATTTATTTCGAAATCATTTTTGGACTTTACCTCTTAATTTCTTTCGAAAATTCAATTTGTGAATAGTTAAGAATCATTTGGTGCAGAATAGAGGTTCCCAAACTTTTTTTTTCTCATAGACCTCTTACCATGTTTTTCAGTTTTTTGTGTAGACCCCTACTCTCTCTTACCTAACATTGAATTTTTGCAAATTTATCAATTTAAATGTATTTTTTACAGCTGGTGCAGAGCTACTTACTTTAAAAGATTTAAATTTCTAGCTGTAGTGAAATATATATATATATATATATATATATATATATATATATATATATATATATATATTATTGTGTTCAAAACTTAAGAAACACATGCTATTTAATTAGATTAAAAGTTAGTTAATACATAAAATAAGTGTTATATATAAGAACTGAGCAACAAGTAAATGCTTTTCGTTGGAGGGATGAATCTGAGGCTTCAATTACAAATTTTCAGCATTTGGTACCAATCTTGTCAGGTTTTAACCCTAAATGTCCTCGGTTAGAAGTATCCAGTCTTTTTTTTTTTTCTTTTATTGTTATGAAAATTGGCAACCATGCTGAATCTCATTCTCATTAAGAAAATAATTAAAAACTTTCTCAAGATATTTCATAATTCGGGATAAGTAGCATATATTTTTTAAAGCCAAAATTGCTGTCATGCATTTTTAAAATTTACTGTAAGATCTTAGTGGTTATTCCCCCTGATCAGTTTCTCTAGTAATGTGATATATGTGCTTTTTTTCATTGTGACAAAATGAATTCATTCCTTACAGTGGTGTATTACTTATAGTCAAAGCATTCTTCAAACTTAGTTTCAAAATCTGGATAAACGACATTTGAATGTTGAACGTATGTTAAAACTTCATTATTTTCCTGGCAAGTTGTCTGTGACAAATTGAGAAACTGTGAAAATTCGTGACGTCCAATATTAAAATCCTTTAGCTTAATTCAGATAAGCAAAACTGAAATGATGGTCCTGCTTTAATAAAACATATGTCATCCATCGCCTTGTAACTGCAAATTAACAACTTTAAATTCAGTGAATAATCTGTTAAATAGATAATTTTGATTTTCACTTGATAAAATTTTCTTTTGAAATTAAAGTCACGATCTGGTTTGATGAGAGCCACTGTCGTAGACTTTCATTTACACATCATGGAACCCAATTTATTTTTTCGCTGACGTAGACCCCTGGGGGTCGATATAAGACCACTTTGGGAATCACTGGTGCAGAGGTACCATTGCTTCAGTACAAAACGTCTTATATTAATACGTTAGGCGCATTACGTATAGAATAATGCATGCGGTTACAATCACAGATAGGCATGATTTAGTAACGTTTTAAAAGAAAAGGAAGGATATGGTTGTGTGTGAACCAAATGGAGTGACTTAACAGAAATCAAACCATCTTTTATTCAGGAAAAGTTACGGTCCTGATTTTCCTGAAATAACATAAAATGTTCATAAATAATAAATGTGGATTTATTCCGTGAACCAAACATGTATACTATCCAAAACTGGTATTACTAATTATTTAAGTCTTTTGAGTCTCCATTTGTTTTTAAAAGGTTCTGGAAATGTTTTTTTCTTTTTAATTTAATACATGAAGTTTATGAGTTGTAATACATAAATCATAACTAAAGTCGATTGCGTAATTTTTATTCTTGGGAAGTTTTCATTAAATTGCAATGACTTCAGAAAATGCTCAACCTTAAGAAAGAGTATAATTTAACTTAAATTTTATATGGAGTTTAATTAAACTTAGTGTTATATCAAGTTTAATTAACAAATATATAACAAGATATAACAAGTTTAATCACAAACTTTTTTCAATTAAGTTTTAGATGGAGTTTAATTGATCTTATTTAAAAACCTTAGATTGTCTTTTGCTTCACTAAACCTTAGAATGGACAAAAATAAACGCAATGAAACTGGATTTTACAACTAAAAAGGTTCTGCCAGAACAGTGTATGATCATTTGCAGAAATAAAAACATTTTATTTACTGAAAGTAATTAAATCAGGTCTTATTAATTTATATTTAATGCAATAAATGTGCAAGCTACAAGCTTTAATTTAACGTCTTAAGAATGTGCATTGCTTTTCAAAAAAATTCATAATTAATAAATTTTAAAAAGAGGCTGATATGGTCTTGATTTTAGATTATGACCAATAGTTTGTTATGTGGCGCAAATGAGGATTTGATTTAACTAATCCATTATATTCATTCTTTATAGATTCTTTTACAAAACATGTCTATTACAAGTATATTACACGGGAAAGGGAAATAATTGCAGTAAATATGCTTGGATAAAAAATATAAAACGGAGTAAAAGAGGTGAAAATTAAGAAAGAAAAAAAAATGCTATTATATAGGTTCCATTACTATGCATCCTTGATTGCTTCAAGCTTGAAATACAATTAAGTGCGCGGTAGAATAATTAATGCATTTTATAAAATCTGTCTGGACAGGTCTTAAATTTGACTTATGAAAATTAAGTGATATTTCCTAACACAAAAAAACATTATTCATCTGCTGACAAATATTTTCAGAGAAAAAAAGTACGCTTAAGTTATTTGAATGAAGAATTTTTAAAAAATGGAAAAAAGTACGTATCAAACTTCAGCGGATATTCAAGAATGTTTTCAGTTATAATACGTCATTAATTGATGAACCAAGATGTGGTTCCCATTTCATTACTTTATCTCTCATTAAAAAATAAATTTGTTAAAACCCTCCGAGGGAAAAATGTGAAGCATCTGAATTCCCAAATGAAAAAAAAAACTTTTTTTAATTCAGCATAGATATGGGACACTGAATATTATTTTAAAAATATCTCACTGGGTCATTGATTAAATAGGGGACAATGATCTTTTCAAAAGTGTCAGATATTCTTTAAATACATTATTAAAAAATATTGAATGGTCTCAGAAGGGAGAAGAGAGTTTAGTACTTGTAGAACATTACAAAGTTTGACGTGTTTATATATATAGTAAATTATTATGCATTCATTTATGTTATTAAATAAAAAAGTAATCTAGTACAATTACCAAAAACTTGGTAATAGAAATTTTAAATGGCAAATGCAACTCTTTGACATAAACCCAATTCCATTTAGACTAACAGGAACTTAAGTCTTAATTTATATTTCCAATACTATTTTTGCTCAATGAAGTTATAAAAATCACTCGTAAAACACAAAAATTCAATCTTAAGTAAATATATATATGTAGTACATAATACTAGCACAATGCACCATGCGTTCTTTGTTGTGTATTCTTTATCAGTCTCGAAAACTTTTTTATACTATTAATGAAGATTATTTATTTATGTATTGCTTTAATTCAATTATTTTTGTAGTCGTAAGTGTGAATGGTCATAAGCTGAGGAGAATGAGCTTTTGATGACAATTTATTTTAAAGCTTGATATTCATGCTTGATGTTTTGACAACACGTAGAAAAAAAAGTATGGTATTATTACTACAAAAAGAGAATATATATTGCTGCAGTCACAGTTAATTGAAAAATGAAAAAAAGGATGCAGACGTTGAGGGGACCTCACAAACTCTTAAAATATCACACAGTGAAGGACTAAAGGTCGTCGAAATCACCCTTCAGTATTTTGAACAAGGTGCGTCTATAATGGACTTTCTTCGTGGTCTTTTTGATGAAGCAGCAAAACCCAGAGTGCAGTATGGAAGACAACTGAACATTACGCATTTCTTTTAAAAAGGTAGTCAGTTTTTGCAAAGTTGGCTACTTAATTTTCATTATTAACAATTTTATGCTTTTATAAAGTATTTTTTCGGCTTGTCTGATCACAGTGTACTATGAATAGCATACTGTGATACTACTCTATGTACTATAAATTAGTTAATTTTCATTTTCCTGTAGTAAATGCTCTATCTTCATAAAAGTGTATACTTTTTCTTTGTTTAAGGCTATTTAGGCTGATTATTTTCTGTTGTATTCAATAACATATACATATAATATTTTCTGGGGAAAAACTCTTATTTATTCTTTTTTAATGTAATTTTCGATAACCCGGAAAACTCGTCCACTCTTCGGTCCATATTACGCGAGTTTTCGGGACTCGACTCTTAAAACTAAATGATATTGCTTAGACTCGAAAAAAATAATAATTTTGCTGTTTATCTATACACTTAAAATTTTATTGTACTTACTTTATCTATTTTTATTGCATTGCTTTTTCACTGGAGACTAAATTTTTTTTAAAAAAAGTAGTTATTATCTCAGGAAGAAAGTACGCTTGTTACAACTGGATGAAAATACCAAACGTTCACATGTATCTTGAAGCCATTGAATTAAATCTTTCTTTCGACAGCACTTCGAGCTCGGTTCGTTGCTTATATTTCAAGATGATTGATCGATCTATGATTGCATTCTAGATTCAAAATACGAATCCAGAATCATAGTGAACTCCAATCTGCTTCGTAATTCCATAGTTATAAAGAGATTATGCAGCCATTATAATGAGATGCAAAACGTAATAATAATCCTCACCAGTCATTGTAAGTTCTAACAGCTGCATATTTAAAGTATTAGAAAGATAAATGCAATCGAAAAGAATGTAATAACTGTTTTATTCACCTTTGACTGATACGTGTTACGATTGATGTATGTAAACGATCATCTATAACTGTTTGTTGAAAAGTAAATGAATTTCAAGCGTATAATATGATGATGATCTAATCCACAGATCAATTTACGATCTTAAATTATTACCTAAGATGAAAGTTACTGGAACACAGTAAATTAATAAAAAGGTTCAAGAATAAGGGAATAACGATCATACACTGTCTGGTTATCTATTCCATAAAATTTTTATTGCAATCGTGATGATTGAAAAGAGAGTTGTAAATCCAGTCCCTATTCAGTCAAAAGTTTTTCCTCTTGTGATTTTTTTCAGCAAACAGTGTGTTATATGATTGGGTTAAATTTATTTAATTGATTACTAACGGGTCCATGATATCAGAAAAGTTGAAAATAATCTTTCAACATTCGTACTAACACGTGTCTGCAAATCTTTTTCAGTAAAATGAAAAGCGTCGAGAAAAAGGAGTGATTTATTAAGCCTTGCATCAGAGGCATTCAAGTATTCCATCGCGTTTCCTGCATTAGAGTTTGATATATTGATAACAGTATTGCTGAATGAATGATTGATTTGAATCTGTTGGTGAATAATTTTAATTATGCTGGTGTAAGGATTTAATTGTTACTGAATATTTTTTTAACTCGCTGTGACTGTATCTTAAACAAAAAATCCTAGACAAGTATGTAGAAAAATGAAATAAAATAATTCGCTACATGATAAAAAAATGCATAGTAATGCTTTGTATTTTTTCCTTACAATTTTTTTTTAAAAAATGAAATTGAAAGCATTATATGCCAGTAAATTTTGACAGTGTTGTCAGAATGTGTAAAAAAGTCTCAAAGAAAATGCTTGTCATATTTATATGTAATTATTAAACAACATGTATGAAAATGTAACTTTTGGACGCATGTAGTAAGGAATTTCATATTCATATATATGCCTAATAAATGACATTCATACATTTACAAAAAGAAGTTACATATGTAGTAACTTGTAAATTTTTTTTTCATCAAAACGTGAAAATAGAATTTCATGGAACAATCCTGATATGCATTCTCTAAGCATGTATAGTTTATAGAGCGAATTATTATGCAGATAAAAATATAATAATTGTAGAGAAAACTTAGACCTATTGAATGTTTAAGGAATCCAGCATGATGAGAATGAAAGAGTAAAATGTTTAATTTTTTGTGTGCATGTTCTCCAATTAGAGACATTTCATTTGGTAAACTTGTCATAATAACCATATGCTGCACATTTCAAATGATGTATTTCCTGTACATTTGTAATTTTATAAAGATTAAAGTTTTTTTTACGTATAATAAAAATAGGATCAGGATCACATAATCGGAAAGGATAACCTCATATGTTCTATTAGAGGGAACAAAAAAGATATCTATTTGTGAAGTTGTAAAAATGGCAATGCATGGTTCAATTGATTTTTATCATCCATTGTCTTGTTTTACAAATTTCAAAAGGATTATACCGGCATTATTTGGATTATATTAGAAAATACGCTTTAGACACAAAAACGTTTATGAAAATATAAACAAACAAAATCTATTACAAGTTCCGTATGTAGTAAAGAAGTTTAAGGTCAATATCTATTTACATAGCTAGATTACTGAAGGAATTATAAGTATCCATAGCCAATTGAAATGGTTGGAATATTGTTCCCAGCCAATCTCCGCCCACATTTTTGGTGTCATATTCATATTCGTGAATTTCTTACGTAATCACTGATGGTTCTAAGGTAATCTCGAATTTCTTAAATCATAAGTACTAAAAATTATTACATTTTATTAACAACTGTAAGAATACAAGTATTTCGTAGAATTAAGTTTTTTTTTTACTTTAAAAATCAATGGCTTACTACAATTGATGATGTCAAATCTAAAAGAAAAATATTAAATGCAAGCATATATATCGCATGCACATGTATATTTTAATTTTTTTATGGTTCGAATTTTTGCCACTTCTTATGTTTTCTTTCTTGAGAGAGAATCTTAATAATTATTTTGACTTCTTGGTTTTTAATATGGTATTTAAGTAAATGTCTCTCTTTATAAAATGAACTTCATTTTTTCAAACCAATATTATCCTTGTAACATCAATATAATTTTGTTTTGAAGCTATTCTTTTTATGTTTGTATTTTCTGATAGTGGTTTTGAGTGATGCATTTTTTTAGTAACTAACCTTCTTTTACAACTAATATGTAAAGTTAAAAAAAATGTGAAATTTAAATGCAAATGTATGTCGAAAATATTTATGAAAAAAAAATACTAGCAAACGTTCCCTTGAATTTTATTAGTAATTAGCACCTTTCAGTTATTTTAATTATAGATTCATATTAAACAGCATTTTATAAATGATATATTGCGCCATCTAGAGAATGTGAGGTTTTATAAAATGTCAGAAACACCCCCACAGCTGCCTTTATGACTTCATATATATTGGCAAGAAACACCCTCAACAGTATACTTCCCTTAGTTACATATTGTATCTTAAAAAAAAAAAACACGCCTATACACACCCCAATAAAATTATAATAGATCCCTCGCAAACATTTTCAATGCATGTAGGATAGTATACGTTGCATTGAAATAATGTTTATTTATATTGACTGAATAATTTTTATCTTTTTAACATTTATATTTAGAAATCAATAAAAAAATATAATTCAGGATGCACCGAAAAGAAAAACACTTTGAATTTTGAATTGTGTGGCTCTTTTATTATAAGCAAAACTATATTAAATTTGTTCAAGAAAAATGTCAAGCATTCTTGAAAAGTGGCGTTAATGGGTCGTTTCTATTAAAACAGATAATAGTTGAAGTTTCTGGATTAATTTTAAATTTGAAAAAAAAAATTGTAAAGTATTTAGATATGTGGATAATAATATAATTTTTACAAGATATATACGCGCATCTCTCTTTATATATTTATATATATATATATATATTGATTAGAATTTTTAAAATAATGTAATATTAAAAAAATATTGTTCTAAAAAAGAATAAGCAAAGGAAACATATTGTTTTTAATGTACACATTTGTGTGTGAAGGAATTTTTTTAAAATTATTTTCTACCACGAGTCTACCATGCATCACTCTAAGACGAAGTCCAAGCAAAAACCTCAATACATTTTAAAATCATCACAACCTCTAATTTTTATAAAAATAAAAACTCATTCAGAAATAACCCTATATAAATTTTCTGAATAATAGCGTTAACGCGGGAAGTCCTTAAGTGCAATAATAAAAATCGAGGGAAAAAGAAGGCAGTAAAAACTGGGTGCAATAAAAACGTTACTTTTCAATAATTTCATTAATAAAAAAGATGACGTAATGATTTAAAATAGAAATCTGCCCTGGTTTGCTTTCGGTCGAATAACCTTCAGTCAGCGGGGAGTATAGGTAGGCGAATGTCGGCAGAGTTTGAATTGCACCGCCGAACAGTCACCCACTGCATCCCGCGGGCTTCTTGCTTTACTCGCGGTGCAACTTTTTCATCCTCTTTAGTTATTTACCTTATAGAAACGTTTCATCATAAAGCGTTACTTTTAATTTCTCTATTTATAAACTTGGATCTGATGAAAAGGTTGCATAAAGTCGGTTTCGAAAAGAACTAAGAAACTAAAAATTAAGGTACATGGCCAAGGTAATTTTTCCATTAGAATATCAACTTCACAAAAATATTTTTTGAAATAATTTTTTTTAAAATATACCTTACATTCGTAATAAAATACATAGTCCTCAATGAAGCATTACATTATTATAAACGAAAGTAATTGTACCTAGAAAACTGAGTTCTGAGAAACTGAAAAAACTTGAGTTTTATACAGAAATACATAATTTCATAAAATAATACACTTTATTACTTAATACATAATTGAATATATATAATAGAATATTCAAATTAAGTAAGCAACTTTTTATAGGGGAATTTAATGCACTAAAGGGGGGAGGGAGGCATAACAATCTGCAACAAATTTTCTCGATTGAATTTAAGGAGAAAACCATATAGGGGTTAAAAGTATTTTTATTTAAAAAATTAATTTTACAGCAAATACTTTTTTTTTTAAAAAAAATTACGATTGTTATTTGTTGTATACTTAGGTGAATTAGAATTTTTGGTAAAATTTGACTATCCTATTAAATGTATAACTTACAATTTAAATAAAAATGTTGTTAACTAGATCGTATGATTATATCCGATTGCTCAATTTTTCTGTTGTGTTTATGAAATGAGATAAAGGGTTTTCCCCCCTTTATAAATCCCATTTCTTTTATAAAAATGAATTCTATTGATACGCGGATTTATATTTTAAAACGTGGGAAGGAGAAAAATATTTTATCCAAAATTGTCTTTTAAAAACAATTTGGATAAAAATATATATTTTTTATTTTATTAAATTTTGAAAAATAATTAATCTTGGAAATACTGTTAGAGAGTCGTGATATTTATTAAACAAGAGGAAAAAATGAAATGAAATAAATAGAATCCCGATTCGTCGAATTTTCGAGTAATTAGTTCAAAGGAACTGTTAGTGGAGAGACAGTTATAGGAATTACGTGTTTGAAAATCGTATGAAGAAATAAATGACAGCACTTAGTGATATGATAGAATTCCGACTTCAAATTTTTTCGCATTTCAAATGAACTTTATTAGTATGTGATATTCATGTAAACGAAATAAAAGTCTCTTAATTTTCTTTTTCTGCAATGGAAACTTTTAATTAAAAAATGTTATAAATATGGAATAAAAATCGTTATAATAATTAATTTTAGTAAAAGCGGATGAACAAATTTCCTCGAAACTCTTTTCTGCTGTTCAGAAATTTTTCAGGATAAATGAAAATAAAAGTTTTTAATATTTAAATTTCGACGTCGTAGTTTTTTATATCTAAATAAATAGTGAAAGTACTTTTTGATTCTTACTTTATCATAGTAAAATTTCGACAAATTTAATTTCATCTTTTACCAACAATGATATAATAACGAGAATAGTCTCTTTTTTATATCAAAATAGCAATTTTGAATTAAAAAAGAATTCTTAAGGTGTCCGACTACATTCGTAGCCGTGATTTTGCAAAAGCGTATAAATGGATAATATTTATGATATTTAGTGTCACTTAGATTAGAAAATGTGTATAAAATTGTTTTATGAATAGTATTACAATAAAATATTATTTAAGTACAATATTTTGACAAAAAATGAACTTAAAAAATGACCAATTTTCAAAATATTCTTTTGTGAAAAGTGCTTCTATTATAATAATATAATATTTTGCTTGTATATAGCTCAGACCTCTGTACAGAGGCTCAAATAGAATTTTTGAAATATATAACTTAGAAGTGGGTTTATCCATGTTTTACGACAACTGAGGGGAGAAATTTTAAGAATAAAACGCCGATAATTATTTCAACTGGTTGTAACTCTGAAAATAATGTGAATTTTTCCAAAATCATAGTTGAGCCTCTGTACAGAGGTTTGAGCTATATACAGGCAAAATATTATTATAGTAGAAGCATTTTTCACAAAAGGAGAACATTTTAAAAATAGGTTATTCTAAGTTAATTTTTTGCCGAAATATTGCATTTAAATATTTTTTTTTGTCATTATGTCCTTAAAACAATTTTATACGTGTATTCTAATCTAAGTGCTAAGTGACAACTAAATATCATGAAAATTATCCATTTATGCGCTTTTTTTAAAATCACGGTTCGAAACGTAGTTGGATACCTTAAAATACCCATGGACGAATATATTTTATTAATTTTTCCTGAATTAATTTTATGGTGAAAAGTTTACAGATAATATTGATAAATTCAAAAATTACAATAATACATGAAAATTGCAGCGATTTGGGGGGGACTTTTTTTTTTCAAGAACTAATTTCAGTGTTAAAATGGAAAAATCCTACATCCAAATTTTTTGGGGGAGTTTGTCAAAAGTTTATATTTTAGCCTTACTGTTTATATATATAATCCCACGGAAGTGAAATGAAATCATTATTCCTAATTACAGTTATTACAGACTATTCTGGAAGTCTAAAATGCGTTCAACAGGTGCCCAAAATTCTTCCCGATATCATCAAATTATTAATAGCTAGCCTGGAGAAATCTTCCATTGTGCGTGCGTTTGATAGATCTAGAAAATATATTACCGCTATTTGAGGGGAGAGATAATCTCTTCCGAGGGAAAACTATTAGAAGCATTTATTGCAGTATAATTTTCTTCTTATAAGTTATTTATTGCATAACACTGTAGTATAAAATATAAAATTTTCTGAGGTTTGCATAAAATTGTGTATAATTTGTACAGAAAAAAAATGTGTTATTTAAAAAAAATTATGCCTATTTTTTTTATCAAATAATGATATATATATAAATTCCTCTAGTTTTCTTTTTATTAACTCTTTGTACTAATATTTAAACAAATTTTTTTTCTTTGGTTTAAGAAATAACACTGTAATCTTAATCGTAATCGGCTAGACCGAAATCCCTGTCCCGCCCATTCTATCCAATCAGAATTACTATTACGTAATAATCACGCGCTTGCACTGCTGGTATAAAAGCAAAAATTTTGTGTAATCGCTCTTTTTGCCTGCTTGCCGTCATCATGTAAAAAAAAAACCGCAGATCTCTTTGTCTTGTGTTGTGTCCGTCAAGATATCGCTTCTGTTATACGTGTCTGCTTACGTGTTTTTAACAAATAAATGTAAAATATAACGTGATTGACCAGTTACGCTATGTGTGCTTCAAATTATAAGACGAAACTCAATTCTAAAGACGTCTTCAATAAAACAGATATGACAACAAACAGGCCAACGCTACTACAATACTTAGCATATATATATATATATATATATATATATATATATATATATATATATATATATATATATATATATATATATATATAAAGGGTGTTTTTAGAGGTATAAAACTATAAAGGGTGTTTTTTAGAGGTATAAAACTTTAAATTGCAATAAAACAACGATGTATTATTCGATTGACATGAATTTTTTTTTATTCGAAAGATAATCTTGTGGCATTACATTTTAAATATGATTTCTGGCATAGGACTGCCACGGCTGGCTCGGATGTCGTCCAATCTGAACGTCCAATTTTCGATAATTTTTTCCAACATTTGTGGCCGTGTATCGGCAATAACACGGCGAATGTTGTCTTCCAAATGGTCAAGCGTTTGTGGCTTATTCTCAGAGACCAATGACTTTACATAGCCCCACAGAAAATAGTCTAGCGGTGTTAAATCACAAGATCTTGGAGGCCAATTCACAGGTCCAAAACGTGAAATTAGGCGGTCACCAAACGTGTCTTTCAATAAATCGATTGTGGCACGAGCTGTGTGACATGTTGCGCCGTCTTGTTGGAACCACAGCTCCTGGACATCATGATTGTTCAATTCAGGAATGAAAAAGTTAGTAATCATGACTCTATACCGATCACCATTGACTGTAACGTTGTGGCCTTCATCGTTTTTGAAAAAGGATTCCACCAGCCCATAAAGCGCACGAAACAGTCAGTTTTTCTGGATGTAACGGTGTTTCGACATACACTTGTGGATTACATACACTTGATTAGCTTCACTCCAAATGCGGCAGTTTTGTTTGTTGACGTAGCCATTCAACCAGAAGTGCGCTTCATCGCTAACCAAAATTCGCTTATGAAAATCGGGAACAACGGCAACTTGTTTTGGGCCCATTAGACAAATCTACGCCTTACTTTATGATCGTTTTGATGAATTGCCAAACCACA
Organism: Trichonephila clavipes; assembly: GCA_019973935.1. Classification (NCBI taxonomy): domain Eukaryota; kingdom Metazoa; phylum Arthropoda; class Arachnida; order Araneae; family Nephilidae; genus Trichonephila; species Trichonephila clavipes. Next base: position 612,664 of record BMAU01018101.1, on the reverse strand, counting down.
AACTGAGAATAAATCACTTGACAACTGTTAAATCGGTCGCCATCTTGGAAAGTAATGCCAACTTAAACTTCTATACCTGGAAAAAAACACTCTTTGTTTATATATATACAGGTGTGTATATATATATAGAGAGAGAGAGTATAATAAAATAAAAGTGAAGAATAACTATAACCCACAGTGCTAAAGAAGTAAGAAATTGGAATATATATATATATATATATATATAGGTATATATATATATAGGTATATATATATATATATATATAGGTATATATATATAGGTATATATATATATTTATAAATATATATATATATAGGTGTATATATATAGGTATATATATATATATATATATATATATATATATTATATATATATATATATATATATATTTTTGTGTGTATGCTCATATTTTCTTATAGCCCCTTTTTGTGTACAAAATATTTAAGCTTCTTGTCCGTGAACGTATCGATTAAATATAGATGATCAGAAAAATAAGCTTTCATTTTACTTAGAAATGCACTGCTAATATGCAGTTCTTCCTAGTTTATATCGTTATTTTAATGGAAGCTATTGATATGATCCAGTGGTCCCGTGTAGTAAGCAAAACAAGGTTGAGATTCGGAGCATTAAGTTTACGCACCGGCAAATTCATCTATGCGTTTTTTTTTTTAAATCTATACCCTCCACTCATTGCTGGGATTAAGTGTTCAATTTCCTACCCCCTCCCATAGGCCAAAAGGTTTTCAATTTTTAGTATTAAGTTTACGCAAAGACACGAACGTGTTTTTTTAAAATGTACTCCTCCATAAATGAATAGGGGTTAGGGCTCAGTCCCCCCCTAGATTAATAGATTTTTAATTTTTAGCATTAAGATTACGTATCGACATATTCGTCTACGTGGTTTTTTAAAAAAGTATTTCATCCCCTTATTAAGAAGTCAGTGTACACACAAGCTCCAATATAGTGATTCAATGTTCTGATTAGAAGAAGAAAACTTGATGTTCATTTTATTTCACCACAGAATTCAGAAATTAATATTAATCATCGCACATAATTGTAGAAATACTTTTGTAACATGAATCTTGAAATGATCATGTAATCGTTGTTGAAATTACAATTACCCAACACATGAAATCTGACTTCTACAAAGATCAGAATACAATTAATTTAAAAGAAATGACATACCTTATGAACTTTAAGGGTTGTCTTTGTAGAAATATACTATTTTTTTCCAAATCCTGGGGTAATACCTCGAATAAATGGCTTAAAAACATAAAAGCATTGTTAACGTGCATTGTAGGATCCTTCGTAAAAATAGGGGGTGCGCTCTAAACAGTGAATATACCTTAAACAGAGACATCTTAAAACTTCTTGATGCCCTGGGTCCGTACGCGAAAGTAGGCCCCAACACAAATGTAGGTCCCATTTATGACCCTTAAAAGTAGACATAACATACCATACGTTGTCAAAACTCGTATAAACAATAACCATAAACAAATAAATGTGCATGACTTACAATCACACAAACCGGTTGGACCGACTGTCACTTTTTGACTGAATGAGTGATGATGATGTAGTTAGTTGATATATCTCCAAAATTCCCAGTTTTTCGGAGAATGTAACCGGAAATAACATTTGACCGATGAAATTCAAATCGTGATCTTATTAAGGCTTAGTCAAGAACGAGGCGAGGTCCCCATTGTGCCCTAGGCCCTAGGCCCAGACCCAATGGACCCATGCCTTAAACGCCCCTGACATTAAAATTTTAAAATATGCAGCTTGAAAGTATAATAAGTGTGCGTTATACACCTAATTTTAAGGTATTAATCATAAAAAAAAACATTTATGTGATGAAGGTACTTTATTTTACTATTTAACCCGCCTTATAAAATCTTTATAAATTCTGTAAAATCCTGATTCATGTTGAGTAATGTAATTTCTACAACATAATTCCATAAATGTCGTTACAATTCCATTCCAACGTGGCGTCATTCACTCTCTTAACAGTAACAATGTTCATGAAACATGTTTCATTTTAAACACAAAAACATCGATTAAAATTTGACTTGCAATTGTGTGGTTTTCTTTTGCCTGTTTCTTGTTGGAGTTGATTTAGCCTCTCCTGTGCTTAACGTCATGCAAAAAAAAGAAAAAAAGAAGAAGAATGAAACGCCCACATCTCATTACAGAAATGAAAATTATCTTTTGTGCTGAAGAAAACCATTTCTGTGTTTCCCGGTACTTGGAAATAGGGGTCAGAATTATCATTTGTAGTAATGACTGAAGAGAAAATTTAGATATGTGGTTTTTTGTACTTATAATTTATAAATTTAAGGAACCGGCAAAAATCCCGAAATTAATCGTTTATACCACTTAAAATGTAATGTGTGCTTACATCAATCTTGGTTTTGATTCACTGCAACATGCAACTTGACTTTACATGTAAATATATTTATATCAGTTCCAATGGAATAAATGTTATAGTTATAATTCTACTTCACAGTGTACAGAAAACGGTACTTAATTGCCCATTGTAGCTAGGTTTTTAATGCAGCTGAAGTTAAACAGAAATAATCTGTTATTAGGAAATTGTTTTATTATATCTAGAATTTTTAAGCTTCATTTATATGAGCTTCATACACAAATTTCAGTTAACGAAAATCAGGAGTGTGAGAGATTTATTGAATCAATTTTCCATTTTCAAAGATTATGATATTTGTCTGGTGCATATTTTCATATGCAGGAGTTGATCACTCACATAATACAATTAATGACTGTATCAAGGGGCGTCGTAAGACTTGTTGAGGCCCTGGGACTTTACGTAAAGAAGGCCTTTCACAAATGTAGGCCCCTCCAATGACCCTTAAAGTAGATAGTACACAGCATACGTTGTCAAACATTCGTACAAACAGTAACACGAAACAAATGTGCATTACTTACTTACAATAGCACAAATAAGCTCGACCTACTGCAACTTTCTGATTTACTGAGTAATGTTGGTGTATGGTGGCAGGCCTAGACCTGTACATGGACGACGGTCATCAGATAATAATACAATCTTGCCACTGTTGCCAGTTGATGTATAATTTGAAATTCCCAGTTTTTCGATGAAAACGACCGGAAATAACATTTGACCGTTAAAATTATTCGAATTTGTATGTTATTAAGGCTGAGTCGAGAACGAGAAGAGGCCCCCATTGGAGCCGAGGCCCTGGCCCAGTTGGTCTATACCTTAAGACCACTGACGTAGCTAGTCCTGAATGGGATCTATATCAAAAATTTCTTGGGGACTCTTTTGGGCTCCTTAATATTCTACGATTTTTTTAATGCACATATTGGGGCCCCTGTAGCTTCGGGGCCCGTATCATTGATACGCTTTCTCTTGCGGTAGTTACGTCCCTGACTGTAAATAGGAAACTTAAGTAACCAAGGTAATTATCAAAATAATAAACTGTTAGGAATTTGTTGGGTATAAATGAGAAAACTGAAGCTTATTTTTTTAATAATAGAATGTTTAATATGGCAGAGTTTTGTTAGCAAGTTGTAAGAATAATTAATTAGGAGAAAATCATTGGAATGAAATAAAATACAAGATATGTGAATTTCAATTGAATATTTGATCTAAGAGAGAATAGGCATAAATAATGGATTTATTATATTCCTACTTTCGGGATCTAAAAGGCAAGTTTACCATGCCAATATGTTAGTATACTCATTAAATTTTAATATTTAAGATGACTGCTTACCTTAAAATTGTTGTTTTTCGGCTACATAAGGCATTTTTTTATTTCAAAATCTTATAGATTGAACCTTTTTCTTTCCAAAACAGTTTTTCTTTTTCCTTTCCACGAAATGGAAATAAAATTATGGCGATTTTAAAAAACAACACTCTATGCAAAAGGGCAGTAAGATAAAACTTTAAATGGGTTTTTCTCAAAATTATGTTTTCGAAAGAAACTTTTACCAGATAATAATATCTTAAGAACCAAATCAGATAACGTTTGGAAAATTTGTGGGAATGTTTATTATAGTATTTTTTTCATAAAGTGTGTTGTACCAAAAGTTTTATTATAGGTTAAATATTTTTTCATTTTGGGTGGTTTTTATAAAGAAAAAAATTTTAAAAATATCGAAATTTTTTTCAGATTATTATGTATAAAATTGTCTGTAATTTTTTGTATTTTAATATTTCTCTCAGATTTTGGTTCATTTTGAAGAGAACCGTATATGTATGGTGTGCATAAAGTAAATTATGATCATTGTATTAGAAATTCTTGTACAGTTTCACCCGTTTTACTAAGAATTTGGTAAAATTTCCTAAAAACAACCAATTTTTTTAAAGTACAATATTTGTTTAAAATATTTTTATGTACATATTTACTTTTTTTATTTTTCTTCCTAAAAACACTCTTATTTTTTTCAAAAATTTGTTTTTATAAAAAGAATTGGGTCCGAAGGTAGGGAGTCAAGTCACCTTAACTGGAAGTTTTATTAAAATAAAATTTGAATTATGTGATATATTAAATTGTTAGATAAATTGTTTATATTTAGTTTGGGTAATGCAGGGCTTGAAATTCAGCAATATCTAACTGAAAAAAAAATTACCATATAGATTTCTTACTTTTACTACCCTACTATATACACATTAATGAAAATGCTGGTACTAAAAGAAATGGGATTTTTATTATAACTGTAAGAATAAAATCTAATTTATTGCATCAGATTTCTTATTTCAGTGATGAAAATGAATAGAAAGAATCATGATCGAACAGCAGAATATAGAGGGACAAACACACTAAAAAACTACTAAAGGAATGACTATGATTAGTGTATTTTCTTTCTCGCTTTTAATTTACTTAATGCAGTGTTGATTCTACTCTCAGCGGGCAATGTCATTTCTAGGGTTGGTGACATCGAAAGCGGCGAGGAAACTCTTAGTGTGAATCCTGTGGATTTCCTCCTTGTCAAACCAGACAGAATTCGTCGTATTCATGTTTTTTTATATATATTTTTTATTACAGTCATTTGCAGAAATTACAATTCACGTGAATCGTTAATTAAATAAAGTAATGACATTGTAGCGAGAGCAAAATTTAAATTACTACTCTAAACAGATTTTCGAATGAGTGAAAATAGGAGGATGTTACTTCATTTTATGAATATTAAATTTTCCACAAAAGTTCTGTAATCATTAGATAATTTTTAAATATATGTAATATAATTTTTTTTCTCTAATGGGCTGCGTATTGGTATTTTTTTTTACTTTTGCAGACCTAGTTCATTTCCCAGGAGTTGGTATTACTTTTTACTTCGGCACCATACAGGCGATACCAATTGCCTGTATGGTGCCCAATTGCCTGTATATTTTACCCCCAGTTTCCTACCCAAAGGGAGCAGGCACCTGAGCTCCGACGATGCGAAATTGAACTTAGGAATTTAATTTTACCGAGGGCACCTAAGCCAAACGTGCACTCCTACCCCAAGGGATTTTTTACATGCCGCATAATCATACGACATGGCCGATGTCGATTTTTTGCATCATGAAAATCCACCGACTTGGGCCGTGGTCGAACCTGCAACCTTGGATGCAGAAGGTCATTGATGTAAACAAAATTAGTTTAGTTTGTGGGAAATTATGAGTATACTGCATCAAACCTTTTGATTATTTCAATTGATTTTACTTAATATTTTTTTGAGCTTCAAGGAATACATTCAAAATTTTAATATCTTATATGTATTTGATTTTGATTAGTCTTTTACTGCACCTATGGAAATCAAAACCTATGGAAATCAAAGTTATAAGATTTTATTTTATCTATCTTCAATTTTGTTAATTTTTTACTGTGAATGAAATTCAACCAGTTTAACCCTCTGGCCGGAACATCAATTTTTTTGCCGCTATGCAAATTTTTTTTGTATTTTATTACCTTAAGGACTTTTAAGTTGCATTATCGTTCCTGAAATTGAATAGAATTTTTAATATTTAAGTCTTTATGAGGCACACAATATTAATATATTTTTACCATATAAATTGTGACGTATTTTTATAAAACTGATTAGAAATTATTTATATTCATGTAAAAATAATTAAAAATAATAATACCAAAAACGAAAAAACTATGGGTGAGTGAGTGAATATTAACGTCGCACTGTTCAGCTACACGATGGCTTTTGGTGACGGACTACGTTTGAACCATGGTTAAGTGACGTGGCCGACACCTGAGCTGCCCCCCTCTCCTAACTACCACTCCTCACCAAAGGGAGGATGTTTCAGCTTTCGACAGGTTTAACGTGCATCGCCCTCCTACACGGTATGTCTTTAGTGGTACTGGGCTCGAACTCATAACATGCCTGCCATGATCCGATCGATGCCTTGACCACTGGGCTACCGCAGCTTCGAAAAAAACTATGGGAATATAGATACTGATAGACGGTGATGGACGAAAAATCGCACAAATCGTGAGTTGGAAAAAAAATCGTCATGTTCCACTACGTGATCCTCTCTCTCCCTGGGTTGAGTCCAACTGAAGATGTCAAGGCAGCCCACCCCAAAAAATCTACAGGCATTAAAAGATATCATACCCATTTGAGAGACGGATGTTCCAATGAGAGGGTTAAGTATTTCTCCTAATATGTATTATACATTAAAAAGACTGAGAAAAATGTATTATTAATTGATTATACGTTAAGAATTTAAAATTTTGATTGCCATTAAATTTAGTTCTACTGAGAGTTTTTATCTATTCTAAGTAGAAGTATGCTTTTTTATCATTATTTGATTTTGACACTTATCTGTAATTCACAGTGTTGCATTTTGTTAGTTATATTATATGATTAAAGTCACCATAACTTTTTTCAAAAGTTTGAGTAGGTTATTTTTTTTTCTTAAATATAAAGAAAAGTAATAAGTAAATGTTTATAGAAGTGAGAATGAATTCAAATGGTTATTTTATGAGGAATTAGTTGTTAAGTTTCCTTTTTTTCCCTAACTGGGTATAGCTTGAGTTCATGAGATATTTTCCAGTTAATAAAATCTCATTAATATTTTTAATTGTACAAACTATAAAAAGTGATTTTTGACATGAACCGAGGCTATGAAAAAATATGAAAGTTTCAGGCAATTAAAAAATATGTATACAACTCTTAATACACGCCATAAAATATGCGCAACTCATTGGGTGTGATTGAATACAGATTAACATATGAATTATTAGACATATTGATTTACAGTGATAAAAATAAATTTCAATAACAGGCTATTGTTGATTCATGTTCTAAATTATTGCATTAATGCCTTTACGATTCGAATTAATTATGTTTCCACTAGGGATACCTATATTTTATTTAGCTCAGAGTTTTTTCTTTCTTTCTGTGAGTGTTGAACTATTTTTACTTTCTTATATAGATATTAAGATTTTCTTTTCTTATTTATTTTATTTAAACTCTGAATAGCTTGAAGCAAAATTATTTGGTGAAAAAGATTTTAACTGGCCTTTTTTTCAATTATATTTTACTTGAAGCATTATTATTTGTAAACATGAGATTGCTGAAACATAAGGGATCTAGAAAATTGAAATTGATTGGCATTTTTCATTGCAATTGAATGATTATTTTGAAGGTCTAAAACAGGGGCATCTAACCCTTGTCCCGTGGGTCGCATGTGGCCCACAGAAGAAATTTTCGCTGACCGGCCAGTGTATCAGCACACAATAATACGTAATAATATGTCAACATTTTTCCCGAAATAGGAAAGATAGTTGCATAAAAGAGATGTCAAGCGTCTGGGTGTAAAGATTAAATTTTTCTTGTTCTTTTATTTAGGTTTATTATAATGTATTAATCGAAATAAATTTATGTTTTAATGAATAAGGATTTTTTTGCAGCCCACTTGAAGTTAAACCTTGTTAGATTGATCCAAGTTAGCCTTTGAGTTTGACACCTTTGCTCTAAAGACTTAGGACTGTTAAGTTCTTATGTCTGATCTTAACAATCCTAAAAAGAACTCACGATATTCGCCGGTTTATCAATGATTAACTGAAACTGCATCATAAAGCTAAAAATATAATTTCAGTTGAATGGGCGCAGGGAAAGGTACTTAAACTTGTATGGTACTTTAGAACATCGAGGTTTTTCAGCGTTGCATCTGTATTCATTTAAATTTATTTGTAATTTTTTTCATCCACCTTACGACCTCAAGAGGATTTATCTCAATATATAAAATACAATTATTTATAATCTACTATTAAAACTTAGAAAACGAAAGTTTAAATTCAAAATAGTTTAAGTGTTAAAATGTTTAGAGGTCTACGAGTAAACTTTTTCTAAAAACCCTAAAGAATTTCAAGTAACAGTTTTTACCATTAATTTATAACCATTTAAGTAAAAACCCTTTCATCCCTGCTGCAGTGGGTTAATAAATGAGTGCTAAGCTTGCTAGGGGACTTAAGCTCTGGGGGTCTCGCTTCAGACTGACCACCTGATCGGGACATCTGCTCATGCACCTCCCCTAAGCCCAGTGGCGCAACAGCCAATGAGACCAAGCTGGTGCCCGCTTCAGTTTTCGAGGCCTTGGGAGCTGAGGTGTATGAACAGATGTTCCAATCAGGTGGTCAGTCTGATGCGAAACCCCCAGTATTTAGTTCACAAGCAAGCTTGGTACTCATTTGTCGACACTCCGAAGGGATGAAAGGCTGAGTCGATCTTTCCCGTCCTGGGATGAAACACATTAACTATTTTGTAATAAAAGCTGTTATTTTAGTAGTAATAATTCATTGTTGTATTTTCGAACATTAATTTTATTATAAAAAGCGGATTATAAAATGAGATTTTTAAAATTTTGTAATCAACATTTTTTTGAAAATGTCTATTAAATGTCCTTAACAAACTTGAAAAAAATATCAAAAAACAATTAGAAATTGGGTTAAAATTTAATTATAATAGTTCTACTGGCCTAAATCATCGATTTTCCTCAATTTTGTGTCGATAGAGTTGCAAAGATTGGCACTTTCCGTTTCGCTGACACAAATCTCGAGGAGCTGGTGTTATTGGCAACTGCACACAATATACTCAAAAAAATATATATTTATTTTAGTTCTTATTGGTTTTTCGACGATTTTTGATATTTTATGAAAAAGACGTTATTGATAAGAAAAGAACTCGACATGTTTTGGAAATGTGGTGGTAAAAGTTTATCAGCGAGAATATTCCGTCTGGCGTCGGTTGTATCAATTTTGGCGAATTTATCACCAGCGCCAGCAAAACGAAAAAGTACCCAAACTTCTTAAATACAAATGATTTCCAAGACGAAAGCTGAAATATCGTTCACCTCGATTCATAATGAAAACTAAAAAATGCAGTCTTTTAAATTAACAAACAAATCATAACAATCCTTGAAAATGTTTTTTACAAAAACCCCTAATATATATATAAAAAAAAAGGTTTGCCACACACACACACATAAAAAAAGGTAGATTATGATGAAAATGACCCAATCAAGTAATCTGTTAGTGGTTATCAGACTTTACATACCATTTAGCATTATTCTGACTATTAAACTATATCAAGTCACTGAAATACGTGACTTGATGGTAATGAAATAATTTTGAAAAATTTTTCTGCGAGAAACATCTAGATCTGTAACGATTCAAATTTTAATTCTCGATTTATATTCTTTCTTATAGAGCTGTATTCAGCATATTATCTTTATTCATCTCTCGCTGATCGATATATTAAAAAAGAAGACCCCGTAGGCAGCTCATTCATTTGAGGTTTTTAATACCACTTGAAACTAATTGCGATGCACGAAACATTCTTGTCATGAAACCTTCCAAACCTTCTTGTTTTTTAGAGTCTCCTATTTCACCTTATCTTAAACGTTTCCGGTGAGCGAGGAATGCAGAATGAATGAATATTTTCCTTAAAACGTTTGCGTCTCTCAAATTCTTAATCCTATCACACCACACCACATTAATCACTGTGAAATATTTCATAAATTACGCACATCCCCAGTCTGGACGTGTTGAGCTTGTCGAGACTCCTGCCGATAAAAGTGCAACTTTTGGGAGTTATAGTATCACGCATCCGAATAATGTGTGTGATAAGAACGTCCCACAGTGCAATCACGTTGTTAGGATAATCTGATTTTGCAATTTGCCGCGCCTCTGTTTTATTTCCTGCGATTTTGTTGCCTCTTTTGTTTTTATGTTTCTTTCTCCAAAAGGTTGTGACTGACCCCAGGCAGGTGTTTAGGGGGTTGGCTTATCTTGTGAGTGGCTTGATGGGGTTGGCATTCCCACTCACTTCTTGAAAACTAGGTCTTTCGTGAGCTATGAATAATTGAAGTGATAGTTAGTGAGTTATCACGTTATAATTCCACAACTGGCACTCGTATCGCGTTTGTTTGACAACAACATTAATTATGGCAGTTTTAGTATTGTGTGGAAACATTAGATTCAGATCGGTTAGGTGTAGGCAGTGTTTGTAATTATTGGATGATTTATTTTAAAATTTGGAACTTAATTCAAAAACTGGTTACAATCAGTGGGATCTTAATCTAATTTGGATACAATGTTTGTGTGCTATTTTGGAGTATCTGTGTAATCGTAAGCCTTTTAGCAGTATCGATTATACATATTCTGATTTCTTTAAGAAAAATCGATGTATTTTTCCAGTTACATTTTGATGAATTGTCATGATTTTGAAAAATATGAGTATACAATAGAGCGTTTTTAAACTGCACTAAAAATTGCTTAAAATTAATTAAAGGAAACCTTATCTATAGGACTAATTTGAAAGTGTCCATTAATTTTGAAATTTCGTGAAATATAAGCTTCTTAATACTTATTGAGAGAACAAAGGGGGGTCCTTGGGTCCGAACCCCCAATGCCCTTGATTTGTTTTCGATTGATTATAATCCTACACATATAGTACGTAAAATGTTAACTGATTATTTGTTATTCATAATTAATAATTTATTAATTAATGTTAATTATTTATTCAATAATTAATTTTTTACTGTTTTTCTTTCTTCCTAAAATTGACCAAATCAAAACAATATGTTAGGCGGCGTATTGGAGCATGATATGGGGGACTTCCTACCCTGGACCCTGCTCCTCCCCCAGAAAAATTCCTGTGTGCACCTCTGATTGATATTATATGCATATCAACATCCGTTTCGGGTTTATATCGTTAGAAAGCTATTAAATTTATATCTAATTTACAATTTTTTTTAATTGCGTCATATTTTATACTTTATTTGTGGTTGTTATTTCGTGAATACTAAATATTTTTAAATATTACATAGTTTTTTTTGCGCATTGCGAGTCCTGTGGTTTCTTTTTACTAAATTTCTGAAATAATATGTACTGTAAAATCCGGTGTGCGTGCACCGGCGTAATATTACGTGCACCTATACTTTAGAGCTGCACTTTTTTAAATTTTTAGGTATATTTGCCGTATAACGCACACACTCTTTTTCCGTACATGTGCATGTATGTGTGCAATGCTCGTATGTTTTGAAATAATTTATTCGAGATATCTAAAGCTTTTGAAAAAAAAAGTAGTATTACTTCTAGAACTACAGCCCTTTAGGGTATGTCATTTCTTTTAAATAAGCAGTATTTTTATGCTTCTGTCTCTCTCCTTTATTTTTAAAGCGTTTAAAAGTCGGCGTATAATGCTCACGCGTAATTTCCGATCTTATTTTTTATGTTAAAAGTTCGTGTACTTCGCCGGGCTTTACGGTATGTGACGTTACGTTTTCTTGAGGGGGAGTATTATATGTTTAGAAATAGAAAGGAATGCTATGAGAATAGTTATGAACAATTACTTAAATCTAATACTTCTTTGGTATATTTCTTTTAAAAAAAGTGTGCCTCTTTTAGAAAACCTTTTATATTCTTAAATAATTTTCACATTAAGCTTGGGTACTTATCAAAGATGTGGTGAAACTAACTCAGCATAAAAATAAACTAGTTATCTTTATAGTTCTATATAATCGTGAATTTAAATTATAATATCAGTATTTATAAAAAAAATGCGCAGTTTGCATTCAGTGCTGTTTGTCACTTAGACCCATTGCATAGTTTTACTACCTGAGTAAGACTCTTGGTTGATAATTTGTAAAGGTAACATTAAATAACTTCTTCAGTTTCACTGTGATAAAATCGTAAGCTTAGGTTTTTGAGCTTCTTCCCACGCTACCAAAGATTAAAAACGAATAACTTTAGGTATGAAATTCAAATAAGTTTACTTATTCGCACTTAGTATATTAAACTTGTTTTAATCTTAAATATTAATAAAAATGCAGGACACATGATTAATCTTAAATATTAATAAAAAATGCAGGACACATGATTGCATTTATTTCAATGGAATTTTAAACGATAGTAATTTCTTCTTTTAAAGGGGGAAGGAAGAATCGAGATAAATTTCTGATTTGAATGTAAATTTTTTTGGCATGGTGATAGTTTTCTTCTGCAATTATCATAAATCATAAATAATTTCATTTTATTGTTAAGGGTTGTTCAATGTAATATCTTTCAAACTTGAGAGTATATATTTTTTTCTTCTTTTACTACTACAGAAATTGATAGAAGAATTTTGTAACATTTAAATTTCATTTCAGTAGTGTTTTAATTATTTGATTCAGATTTTTCTTTATTT